>JARFJB010001043.1:1395000-1527500 GCA_036346205.1 Vesta saturnalis
CCATAAGAAAATCGAAAGTTGCGTGCATTATCTCAAAATCTAGTAGGCCTAGATATTTTGAAAATCATTTTTGAAATCCTCGCTACCTGTTACCCCCATTCTGCAAAAATCGTGGATGTATCTCATATTTTCAGTTATCACCCTGTGTCTAGTAAATGGAAGGGATTTTTTGACACGTAACCATGGTTACTTCTTGGGCATATAATGACGCAACTTTTTCTCCATTTAACCATCTTCGTATCTCTAACGGTTTCCAATATCCCCATGCATTTCATCTTAAACTGGACACCTGTATATATATATATATATATATATATATATATATATATATATATATATATATATATATAAAAGACACTGAAAGAACGTATCTACCCCCTTCTAACACCTAACCTAAACAGGGAATGGGCAACCGAAAAAGGATAACCTAAATACACAGCGGTAATGCCATATACACCAGGTACTTGGAAAACATAGGAAAGATAGGCAACGAATACAAGATACAACTGCCTTAAAACCCACAAGAACTCTCAGAGGAATACTATACAAAACCAAACCAAACAATGGAGACCAGAATTTGAAGAATTGTGTATACAACCTGCCATGTGAATGCGACAGATCATACATAGAAAATAACGGCAGATCATGCATAGGAGAGAGCAGTAGACCACTAGAGAACGCAAGGTAACATCCCCAAAAGTGAAACAGAAAGACAAAGCATCGCCGAAAATTTCTGGAACGAAGACTACAGATTCCAATGGAGTGACATACCCATCTCTTGAATTTTTATGTAAGCTCTAATCCTTAATTACTCTTTATTTTCGGCTTGCCATTTTATCGTAAACTTTTCTGGATAAAGGTGATCCGAAATCTTTAACAGAACGAGCCTAAGCTGAGCAAAATTGATAAATCACTCTATCTTTTGATTATAAATTATCTACAACCTATTACATGTTGGTTATTTAGATCGACCTTAGTGTCCCTTATCCGCCCCTAACGTATGGACATTTTAACACACTGTGTAAGTAACAATAACCAAACGACTTAATCGTTTTACTGAGGTTTTTAGGAACAATGCCGCTCTAGGGACTTTGCTCATTTTGCAGTAAACTAACTTACCATTATCGTAAGTCAGTCTCCTGATCAGCTTCTTCTAGACGTATGGCTTCTAAATGAGCTAAATTGCCCCTTTGGTTATGACAAGTCTCGTGCAGAGCACATACGAAGCTGACTTGCTGAGCTGCAGATTTGTCTACAGAAAGCCGATGTTACCACCTAATGCTGTCCATCGGTAGTCATGAGTGAATAAAATTAGGATATTCCCTTTCATGATTATTCTATTATTTCTATATGATAATTGTAAAAAAAGTCTGTAACGTTATCGCAGAGAAATACTTGCACTGTTAAATTTTTATTGTACAATATAGGCTGTTTTCTAATTTATTTTAGTGCTGGACTTATTTTTGAAAACCTACGTTGTAACAACCCTTTTTGAGTTGTATTAAAATATACCTTAATTTAAGGTCTTTCATTCATTTAATTGTAAATATAGAAAAAAGTTTTTAATTATTAAAATATAGGTATGAGGTAGGCAACTTAATTTGTATTTCTTTTTAGGGGTTAATAGTGTATACTTCTTAAAGGTTTATACTTCCACTTCCATAAATTATTTTTCTGATCATTTTATTCGCGCATTACGTCATCATTGACTTAATCCTGCTCATATCTTTTGCGCACGACTACATGATCTAACTTCCAAAGCATCCATTTTTTTACTTCCTTATAACTACTGTGAGTGCAGGAAGCATTTTTTTGGGTTTTCCCCTAAATTTTAGTGAAAAGTGCCGTTAATTTTATGGTAAGATATCTTTTAACTCGTAATACTAAAAATTAAAACATTTGCTCTTTTCAGGCACTTTTATTTTAGTTCAGTTTTATTTTACTTTTACAATTTAATTACATTTTAAATACGCATTTAATTTTATTGTTGCCTACGCTTTCATTTTATGATTGCAATTTTTGCATTGAAAATTTCAAAAAATGCAATAAATATTGGATTATTCAATTTCAAGAAGAAAATTTATAAGGATAATTCCAGTTTTGGGTGTGGCTTACAACGTAAAGCGTTATTGCAATACATTGCGCAACATTACACCAGGATTACGTCATCTTGGTTTGCATTTCTGCATTATTTTTTTATAATACCAGGGATTCTCAAAAAGATTTTGTATATTTAGTAACAGGTATTTAATGTTTAATGATTTTTTTAGTATTTTAAGGTTTTTACAATTAGTTTTTAAGATATATTTTATTTAACCCTTTCACTTTATGTATTCAATAAACATAGTTGTATATTTTTATTTTTTTACATTTTGATAAATTTTTAGTGTAAAACTCGGTTTAGTTATTCCGACCATTATTAAGAATTACTTGGCGTCATTTCATTAGTGTTACATTGCAATTTTTTATATTGATGTTCAGTGGAAGTAAGCGAGCAGATTTAGTGGTAATCAAGCAAATCAAAAGACTGGCCCTATATTTTAATCTACCGATTTGAGTCGAAGGCATTATTTGTGGTAAATGGTTAGTTTATCCAGTTAGTTTAACGATTTGTGTTTTTGGAGAACATTTTTTACAATTTCTTTATTATTTAAAATTTATACGATTACCAGTTACACCACTAATTTTATAATGTGAGAATTCGCTTATTACGACTTATTTAGACCAGTAGAGTTGCTAGATACTACGTCGCCTTTAATTTTGATCACACGGAGTAATTAGCTTTTGTTGTTGCGCCAAACTGTTTCCACTATCATAGAATGTTTGATTTTCTTCAAGAGTCTGTTGCCTCCGCTCATAAATTGACAGTTGGATCAGGCGTGGAATGCGTACGAGTTTATTTTTAATTTAGATTTAGGTGTGTATTTTGGTGAATTGCAATTACATTTTTTACCTAACGGATGAGGTTTGATATCTCATTGTATCAACGATTTTCTATTTGTGAGAAGCAATAGTAACGCTTAACTAATTTTGTTTGTGTAGATAATTAAAGGGTTTTCTTAGTTAATTGAACAGTTGCAGAAATTAGGCAGAAATGGGAAGCACAGGAAGGGTTAGCACCCGTAGAGGATGAGAGTTGGCTTGAGATATGGGAATAGTAAAGCACGTTTCGGCGGCGCGGGGGTACATTTCGCATCATTGATTAGGATTGACAAGTAAAAATTACCTTAATAACTACTTTCGCGTTAAATGGTTTTTTACATAAAATATCAGCGCCTTTCGGAATACCATGGTTTGCTTAGTACAATTATCATTATAGTGTTATATTAGTGCATTTCCGCAAAGAGTATTTGAGTTTATTTTGGTGCCTATCTTCTAGGAATAATTTCGCCGTGTGCGGTTATCGAAATATATCTGTATGGGAGAGAATTTCTCTCTTAAGGCCCAGCGCGCCGACGTTTTGCACATATCAAAGGGAGTTTCCGACAAGTATATTCGTATGGTAAAATTTGTATCATACCATTTTGACAATTTATGATAATGGCGTACAATTATTCTTTTATATTTTGTAACTAAATTAGGAATCAGGTGACTAAACGCAACTATTTTCTTGAGTTGTTTTGAGACGACAATTTTTTTCCCAACTAGATTACGGGTTGGTTATTAAATGTTAGAAGTAGCGACATAATTAATAAATTGTTTGCTTTGTTGCTGATTCTAAAGTTTTATACAACCTGAGACCGCAAATTAACCTATATATCGGATTTTCTTTTGTTCTTGTTTTGTGAGCTTAAAGCGCATTTGAAAGCTATAAGACTAGTGATATTGATAATTGTTATTGACTAAATTAAACTATTATCTCTACAAGAACAATCATGTTAAATTTCAGTGACAATTCTGCGTTGGAGGCAAACAGCCTCGCATATGAGTATTATTTTATTTTTTGTGTTTTGAAGCATTATTGAAGCATAAGTCCAAGGGCCTGGCTGATTTCTCCTAGAACGTAGGCACAACGAAGATATGCAGTTCCCTTTCCTTGCTTCCTTGCTTCCAGCCCAGCTGTTACGTAACATTCTACTGCCATTATCAGTCGTAACAATATTTCGGTTTTTTTAATGAGGTGAACGTCTTTCCGCCCAGGCGGTTAAACCAAAGCCGGCTACAACTTCAAGCCCGTAAAACGTTACCACATACGACTTGAGGACGCATGTTTTGTCATGGACGATCTAGCAGAGATCAAGCCTATGACAGCATCGGGAAACCCCGTACAAGCCCATGGCTACGACACAACGGACAGTGGGGTAGTTGGTCCGTAATGCAGTATTTTTACAATGCTTCTAGCAGCTGTTTGTGGTCACGCGCGGGATTTTATTGTTTGCACTTGTAACAACTCTTTGCTTGTTATATGTTATTTGTAATTTGCGCCTTCTTGGGTTTGTAACCCAACGCGGTTTTATTTTGCCTCGGCTTTGATCAATCGTGTTTATAATTTATTATAAACGGGGTGTGGTTCGTATTAAATAGTGGGCTTACACTGTCACCTTAAATAAATGTCTTAAAGCGTTTTATTAAATTAACGTATATTAAATAATTTAACAATATAAGAAATGTTATTAATAACAACTCAAAATGTATTTGTGCTTTGATCCTGGCGGCTCCTCACACTCGTTCTCCTGGGGGCGGCTATTTACTGGGTGTGTAGTCATTTCTGTGAACAGAGATATTATCTTAATCTACTCCCTACCTAGTATGTAATATTTATATTACGGCCCTGTATTTACAGAAGCTGGTACGGTTGCTCCAATACAGTTTTGGTCGACGGCGCCAGTGCAACGAACTCGAATCGTTTCGGGGACGGTGAAAATCAATACCGTTCTCGGCTTATGCGCATGGCATAATTATTATTCTTCAGTAACTCTGGAGCGCTGAAGATGGTATGTCGTACTCCAATGAAGCAATACACGCGCGAGATTGGCGTAAACAAATGCGAGATCTCTGGACTACAATTACTTGATTATAACGAGCTGGAGAACGCGTTTAGATTATTTAAGCAACAGGATTACGTCTTAACGGCGCAACTAAATTTAATTATATACAAATTAACGTAAACTAAATACTCGCTATACTAAAATGTTACACTAAAACGAATTTACTAGTTTTTAAGGTAAATCGTAATATACACGCGGTTGGATCTATATTATTAACTATCGGTAAATATTGGATAATTTACATATTATCTATGGCTTTGATTTCCGGCTTATATTCTTAATTCAATTAAGAATGGTCTTGCACTAGGTGTTTCGCGATGGTTATTCGGAATACAATTTTATGCAACAGGTTTCTTTATATATCCTCCTGCGATTGTATGTAGGTGTATTAAGCGGGGTCTTAGTGATAATCAGGAGACGTAGGCAATGGCCTGTCTAACCTGGTAAGCTAAGAACAAAAAGGTCGTAGGTCTTTACAGCCCTGTATCTAACCTTCACCCTCAAGTGTTTGCGAGCGACGTCGGGATCTACCCTGCGTGGCACTCTTTCTCTAGGTGTACTGTGTCAGGCGACGTGGGGGTTACCCCTTTTGTTACGCTCTGTATGTATGTGTTTGTGTACGGATAACGTTATAACTCCTGGAGACTAAGCCTGTCGTTATTTACGTTCTGTAGTGTTTGATTGTAAATTGTCAGATTTTATAACTCTACAACTTACGTGTCTATCAATTGCAGTGCGGGATTAAACTTTAGGTTGCCCGGCGCAAGGTGGTGCGCGTTATCACACGATCGCGATGGACTCCTCGGGGGTGATTAGCAGGTCTACACGAAGCATGCGGCGGCTACTGGATATCGGCGAACTGAATCGATTCATCGGCGTGATTAGCACGGTGCGGCGGCTACTGGATATCGGCTTGAATTGAATCTACTTCGATTCATCATTCTTTCACGCGCGTCGCGGGTTTTAAAGGTGCATCTGTGGGCGGCTTCGCGGCTACCGTGCGGGGGATGCCGTTATGGGATTGGTTGCAATTGTTCTGACGTGCAAAAACTTACTGGTTTTTAGAAATACACGTCAGCGGTGATTAAGGAATTATTTGTGGTGTAATATCGCGTAAACTTTTGAAATTTTAGATATAGGATGGTCCGCGAATAATTTATTCTAAAAAGCATACGTGAAGTACGCTGGTTCTTTACACACTTACGCTACTTTTTGACATTTCAACTAATACTAAAATGCTCGAGTGGTATAAATAACTGCCCTGAAGCTCAATTGCAACTCAATAATCTTCACTAAAGTTAGAACACAAATTAATAATAGGTAAGCAATTTTAATGAAACTCTACATTTAGAGTTACTCGGTTCTATCAAGTTTTACTTAAAATCTACTTTACTTTATAGGAGGCATTTCCTGAATATCTCGAAAACTTCTGACTTTATACTTCAATATTATACAATTTTCTTTTATAAAACTCTTAATATGAAATTAAATAACCGTTAAAAATTAATTCAAACATTTTGTTTAGCCTTGATTTTCATATTTGACAAACGAGAATGAAAAGTCAGTATTTGATTAATGTAAAATTATGTAGAATTGGGAATTTGGTATTGACGTGAATGTCAAACCAATTATTACGTATATTGTATTATACAGGGTGTTTCAAAAACCTTCCGCTAATTTCTAAGGTAAAAAATAAAAAAAAAATTAAAGAATAATGTTCGTTTGGTTAATAAACATGTGTTCGAAAATACCTCCTTAAGAAGATATGGCCCTATAAAGGTGGTTCCAAAAATCTTTTTTTTTATCTCTGAAACGGTTTGAGATACCTAAATGAAATTTAGACCACAAATACCTTTAATTAGGTCATAAAAGATAGTGTTGACAAATTTTTAAGACTTCGCATAGGAACATCGCTAAAGAGAAGGTGCCACTTATTTTGCCCCCAAACCTTTTTTATGTGGATATTTTTAATTGTTTGGACAAAACAATTTGCTGCAAAAAAGATACTCTTATTGAAAGTCAAAACAATTACTTGGTTTGGAGTTATTTGATGTTTTAACATGTTTCGCTTAAAATAAGAAAATAAAAGAAATATTGGGTTAACTTGATTTACTTGAACTAAATAAGCTTAGACTGCAGACTTGCGACTTTTTTTTGTTTGACAGATTCGTTTGACACATTGTTGTTGATGGTTTTGGTCTGTTTAACAAGTAATAACGCTTTTAAAAACTTTGAAAATGAATATGTACACTAGTAGTGACTTTACCGATTTGTTGTTAGCATTAGTGGAATGTGATGGAAATGCTAAAGCAGCGAAAAGAGTATATGCGGAAAAATTTCGAAGAAGAAGTGTTCCGCATTCAAAAACATTTTTGAATTTAAACCATTTGCTACAAAAAGAAACCCTTGTTGAAAGTCAAAAAAATTACTGGTTTTGGAGTTATTTAAGATTTTAACAACTAATGCTGGCCGAATTAATAAATTATTTTAAAATGAAACAATTAATAATTTTCATGCGCGAAAATGAACTACCTCAGGAAATAATAATTCAAAAACAACTATGAAGTAAAAATATTGTAAATGATTTAGAACTTAAAAAAGGTTTAATTGTATGACATTAACACAGAAAAGTCAAAGGAAGCTATTAAAAAAACACAACGAATAACACAAAACAAAAGAAAAAAAATTGAATAAGTAGGTATGGGTTTTTACATTAAATGTTCGAAATGCCCACCATTTTCACGAATACATAATCGTAAACGTTTTTCTAGTGAAAACATAATCCCTTGGAGTGGTGGTGGTGCTTGAATTAACGTTCTTAAATTATTTTCAACTCTTGATTGAAGTTCTTCAATGGAATTTGTTTCAGTTGAATATACTTTTTCTGTAACTAAACTCCACACATCAAAATCCATCGGATTTAAATCAGGGGATCTTGGTGCCCAGTGGATAGGAGCATCAGCACTTCGAGTAATCCAACGATTTGGAAAATGTTCGTTCAGCCATCTTCTAATTTGTCTACTGAAATGAGGTGGAGCACCATCATGCATAAAAACCATATTTCTTCGTAGATCAAGAGGCAAGTCTTCTAATAGCGGAAATAAACGATTATCCAAAAATTCATAGTAAACATCACCATTTTATTTCCATCAAAAATATGGTATGCAACTAGGCGGTTGCCTATTGAAGCAGCCCATACATTCAACTTAGAATTATGTTGATAATGCGTTACACGTTTAACCTTTCGATTTTCCTCTGCCCAGAAGTGACTATTATGACTATTAAACGTACCTTGTCTAGTTAAAGGTGATTCATCGGTGAAAAGAATATTTTGTGAAGATCAGGGTTCTATCTCATTCTTTCCTGTAATAATTCACAAATGTCTCAAAAAAAGATCTGCAGGTAATAATTCTTGTACTTGCTTGTAGTGAAACGGGAGCAATAATTACTCTTTTGATACACGATGTACACTAGAAACACTGGCGTTACTTACTCTTGCCACATTTCTTACACTTTGTTATGTTCTCTTATATAAATTGGTTACATTTCTATAATCACTACTCTATGGAATCATTCGTCTACTTTTACCGTCGGATGGCGTACAAATACATTTTTTTTAATTCCTATTGGTGCAATTGTGTACGTTAGTCTCGAACCCTTGTTTCCGTTTTTTTTTAGTTTTTGTTTCCTGCCCATTAGTGTGCCTAGAAAAATTGTTAATTCGCTACTCACTTGAACCGCTATTCGTTTGATGCGATTTTCTTATAAAAACGGATATTTCCGGATTTATCGTTCAACGACCAAATAGTTTTGTGCCTGAACCTTATGCTAGTTCTCGTCACTTAATTAACGTGATATTTACGTCTTTAAAGCATTCAAGAGTGTTGTTTTCTTAATATCTACTTAAACGCTTGTGGCTACCAGCTTACAAGGTCAGTACTCCTTTTTGTATAATTTCGTCACCTAATGTCCTATTCTCTTCCGTAGCGTTTTACTACGTGTTTTATCTACTTTTCTACTACTTCGCTACGCCATCCAACATCGTCATCATCCAACAACGCCGCTGCCATCTTAATTTTCCATCGATTCACGCTTCGACCGAAGAAATTCAATTTCAACGAACTACAACCAGTAAAACTGCAGTCCTTTCACCTCAAGGTTACTAATTAATTACTATTCAACTATTAAGTAACTTGCCTCGCCGAAATTATTCATTTTAGTAAATTCTCATTTTACTTCCTTAAGTTCAAAGATTGCGTTCAACGCCATCTATGTTGTAGTCATAATTTATATTTCAAAATCTAACTGTAACTATTTGCCTATTTATTTCTATTCTAAATTCATATTCTTAAGCTTGAATTGTTACTAAATTTTTAAATCACATTTACCTTGAACTACTTGCTTGCCTATTCAAACATAATTTATTGTCTTAACTCCAGTATTCGAACCTGTCGATAATCATTAAGTAATTAACGTATTCATCTCTCGGACCAACCTATTGCTTATGGTCCGATTTGTTATTGCTTTTTTTTCCATCTAGCTCGTATTGTTTCGGCCCACGTTACTTGCGCAAGGAAACGACACCGAAGGATAGTTATTCAGGTAAGATTATTGATGTACTTAATCGCTTGCTCACCTCGAGTAAATCGAATCCTGAATATTTTGGAACGGTAACGTAACTGATTTTGCACATTTTGCTTAAAAGTTCATATAAGGTAAATTTGATTCAATAATTCTTGTTATATTAACTCAATATTTAACTTAACCTTTGTATTACCATATACCCCTACGGGTACCCCTCTGATTTGTCGAATTTATATATTCATGTTACCATTTATTTTGAAGTTCATTATAATTTAGTTAACCCTATTTTGCTTACTTATTTGTCACTCACATATAAGCTATTAGTTCTTCGTATTTCCAACTAGAAGCTATAACTATAACGACAATTACCCAAGAAATACGTGGCATCCATTCTCTTAACTATTCTTTACTCAATTATTGCTCACAACATCATACTTAAAATTCTAGATTTGCTAGCCCACCCCCAATGTTTGCCTACTTGTGCTGAGCCACCGAACCCTTGCATTTTAAATTTTGTTGCCATCGAAAGTTACCGTAACAACTTATCATAAGATCCGCAACAACTTTAAAATAATTTCTTCTGTTTGAGGAATTCTTGCCACTTGTGGTCTACCAGAATTAACCTTTTTTGGTTTAAAGGTTCCAGTCTTACGGCACCGCCTCGCTAAATTCAAAAATGTTTTTGAATCCGGAACACTTCTTGGAAATTTTCCGTACATCTTTTTTTCGCTGCTTTAGCATTTCCATCACATTCCCCCAATGTTAACAACATATCGGTATATTCACTATTAATGTACCTATTCATTTTCAAAATTTTTAAAAGCGTTAAACAAACCAATACTATCAACAACAATATGTCCAACGAATGTGTCAAACAAAGAAAAATCGCGAGTCCGCAGTCTAAGCTTACCTAATTGAAGTAAATTAAATTAACTCAATATTCCTTTTTTCTTATTTTAGGTAAAACATGCTCAAACCTCAAATAACTCCAAAACCAGTAATTTTTTTTACTTTCAAGAAGAGGATCTTTTTTGTGGCAAATTGTTTAAAAAATATTATTTTTACCCAAAAAATTTAAAATATGCCCATAAAAAAAAGTTTGGGGGCAAAATATGTGGCAACCCCCTTTAGCGATGCTCCTGCACAAAATATTAAATATTTGTCAACACTATCTTTTATGACCTAATCAAAGGTATTTGTGATCTAAGTTTCATTTAGGTATCTTAAACTGTTTGAGAGATAATAAAAAAAAATTTGGGGCCACTTTTACAGAGGCGTATCTTCTTAAGGATGCATTTCGGACACATATTTATTAACCAAACTAACATTATTTTTTAATATTATATTTACCCTAGAAATTATCCGAACGTTTTTTGAAACACCCAGTATAATTGTTTGATAAATAAATAAATTTAGCCAGGTAGGATATACCTTTTCACAATACGAACATTTCCACATGTGTAATTGTTTAATTGATTACATGAATTTTGTACACTTAATGCAACAGCAAACATAAATAAATTAAAAAATCTGTAACGGCACTGATTAGCAAACGCATAAGAAAGTTATGTGCTGGCCAACGTTTATAGGGTTGCTCTAAATTTTTTCATCTTGCACCTAACAAATAAAGCGCAATATTACCAAAAGACTTTTTGTTAGGCAATATTTACAAAACTTATTGCATTATGTCTAAATGTAAAAGTCTCCAATTTGGTTAGCAAATGTTAAATAACATTGAACATACAAAGTATTTTATACATTTTAAATACCTTTGTTAAATTATGTGAAAGTATACTGAATAAAAAATCATAATAGATGAAGTGACGAAGTAAACCATAACACGCGAAGCATTTTTCCCAATTTGACCTTTCATTGCAATTCAATTGCTATTCAAAGAAACATGAGCTTTTTGCAAGAGTTTTTTTTTACATGATCACGAAATAAAATTTTTTGATTATATCACTTTCACAACGTAGGTTCAGTACATTCTGAGTAATTTAAGTATTGAATGATTGGAAAATTAGCGCTAAAGGCAATATTGGTCACAATAGAATTATGTGAGATACATATCTTGTTTTCTATCAAGTTATATATTGTTTTCGGGGATTTACAAGAGTGAAATAAGTGGTGCCTTTCTTAACCCTTAACCAGAAGTACCCTCTTTTAGTCTATTCTTGGAAGTATGTATCTCTCAGACACGTAACTGACAAAATAAGGAGTTTGCGCTAGATTTCGAACAATCAAGTTTTAATACTTATACAGACACATTTATTCATGTGAATAACGTTGTTACGAGTAATAGAAAAGTACATAAAAACATTGGTTAAAAATAAAAAAACATAAATTAATCTTTCGATGTCAGTATGATGTATTATTGTTCGAACTAAAATTTATTATTCTTAACAGCACGTTATACCTGGAACATTCGAGACTAACTGGTTTTTCACATTTTATACATTTGTAACCTGTATTTCTGTTTTTTGTGTAAGAACAAGTTTTCTGTGAAAGTAAATCGCTTTAAAAGGGGAACATCCTCTACCAACATGTAAAATACTGACAACTGCCATCGACGACTTCTATTAGTTGAATAATTGGCACATTTTTGATCCATGGAATCAATTCCTCCTTTGGTCGAACTATAAAACGCTATCATTCCCGGCTTATTTGTTTCTATGTCAACACTCTTGCAGTGATGCATGGTGGAAATTAGCAAAATGGTTTTGTTTTTCTTGGGCACGTATCTCAACAAAGTGATGGCATTGGTGAATCCATACAGAGATGAACCAATTTCACGGTCTTTATTAGGTGAAAACTGTTGGGATACTTCTCTTTTACTGTTCCTGAGTGTTCCAACACAAGTCAGTTTTCGTTTTTGCATCTCCTGCGCCAATTCTATCGAAGAAAGCCAATTGTCAGCAGTAATATTTCTATTGCTGTTGACAATTGGAGTGTCAATCTAGGTACGGTGTGTGTGGAGACCGACAACTGCTTTTCTTCGTCTGACAAGCCAAACCCATCCGATCCCTTTCCGCAACAAAGATACCGTTATAGAAATAACTGGTACGAACACCTGTTAATGCCAAAACTTTGAGACCATATTTATTTGGCTTGATTGGCATGTAAACTTTGAATTTTCAGCGTCCTCGGAAGAGTATAATCATTTCATGTACGCAAGCATAGGCTTCCAGAGAATACAATTTTTGACAGTTGTTCACAAACCTTTGAAATATATCTGTCATTGCAGCTCCTGGGTTGCCTTGTTTCCTTTCATTCCTAGTAGCTGAGTTGTTAAAGTGTTAAGCTGATATAAGGATCTCAAATCTTTTTACAGATATAGCGGCACGGAAAATTGGACGGACAGTAACTTCCGTTGAAAGTTACTGGCCTATCTTCGCGATTAGACTTATACATTGCTGTCAATATAAGAAGGACCAAAAGGTTATATTTCAATATCATCAGTAGCTCTGTAATTAGACTTCTGGTGGTCAAGTTTAACGTTGGTTCAGCGACAAATTTCCTGAAGTATTTCTTGCTCAAACAAAAGCGACCAATTATCTCCTATTTGTGGTTTAGGGCCTAATACACGTAGTCTTTCCTGAAATGCCTCTCAAAATATTATGTTGAGGAATTTTCTCTCTTGAGGGCCAGCCACTAGACGATTTGAATCCACTTTTGCCCAAGAAATACTCAGACAAAGGATCAAGCAAGTTTTGGTTAGTGTACAAATTAATTATGTTTAGATTGTTCTCATCTATATTCGTACTATATTCATTGTTGTCAGAATCGTCGGTTCTATTTTGTATTTCTGAAGGTTCCTCATAATTTGGATCATCGTCCGAATCGTCTATGGATTCGTCTAGAGTATAATCTTCCTCTGCCTCTAGTTCTTCTAAACATCTCATAATTTTTGCTTCGAAATTAGGACCATCATAGTGAAGAACTTCTTCTCTACGTCGTTTAGAAGAGCCCCGACCATCTGAAGTACTTGGAACTGCATTCATTATATGTAAAAACTTTGCGTAATAATGTTCCCGAAATAAATAAAAACTACACATCTTACCAATTTTATTTTGCACCGTATTTAGAAGTATGTGTCTAACAGACACTGAAAAATATGAACGCTATTAGAAGTATGTGCCTACCAGATACCGTAACTTTTCACAACTGACTTGTGTTTCAAGAATGACAAATTGCAACTGGCTGTGCTTGATGTTATCTGTCGTCTTAGGATAAGTGAGGAGGATACCTCGAGAGTGGGTAGGCAAACTTTATTAATTCTTTCACAGTTGCAAAAATGAAAACAGTAGGTACGTGCACTTTTCCCATAGATTCAGCTACCGGCTATCAGTAAAGCTTGTTACTCACCCTAAATTTTTTCTACACCGGCGCTATGTCGCCATCACAATTAATTAACTTGAAACATAGAGTAAAGAATTAGTTAGGTTAATGTTCTTATCTTAACTTTAGTTTATACACATGAGATGAAAGTAAAAACGCTTATAGTTAACTATTTTTGACGAAATTTTACAGCAACAATGTTTTAAATCTAATTAATAAACATTGTGCCATCTGAGTTGACAATAAGGTAGAAGCGTGTTCAAACTTTATTACAAATGCAATACAGTTTCTATGTAGGGAGACAAGAAAAATTACATTATCACTTTAGTTAATTTTAAAATGACAATTCCTGTAAGATCATAATTCTGATAACAATATGTAGGCCAAAATTATCTTCTGCAGAAATTTTGCAATCTTGTTAGCCAAATATTCTGCTGTAAAGAACACGTTAGCGATAAATATGTGGTAGAAAAATTTTACAATTGGTTTACCTGAAAATAAATGGGAAGAGGCTTCATGATTTACTATATCACTTCTGTGGAATCGATTAACTAGTCGGAATTTGCATTTAAAAGTCTATATAATGCGATTTTGGTGATAGGCTGAAACCTTTTGTACGTTACAGTTTTAACAAACAACACAAGTTTTAGAACAGATTCAGATTTGCGGAATATAAATGCGATAACAAATAAAGTAGCCCATACGTACGAAAAATAATATAAAGCTTCTCGGCAGCAGAGCAGTATACAATGAACTACTTTATCTTTAATTATTTAATTTATTACTACATTATTTTATAATGGAGAAAGCTAGCACGTCTGAGAACTCTGGCAAACGATAGTTAATTGTCCAGCACTGTTGCGTATATAGTTTTGGAGTGTTGACAACCGGTATAATCGGTAAAAGATTAGGTTAGTTAGAAAACGGAAAGAAAATTGTAGTGAGTAAGAAAAGCAAATCAGGATTGAGCGCTACAAGCTTTTAAAGAAAAAAAGGAAATTATTGTTTCGGGAGAGAGGCCCTGTACAGCTTGGACCAGGGAGAAGAAGCAGAGCGAATAAGTAAGCAACAGTTCCATCAGTAATCTTAATTTATTTCCAAACATTCAATCAATTGACTAAATATGCATAAATGTAAGGTTTCCCTAACAGGACTAGACAAGTTATGTAATAATTAATGATAATAATTTTTAGTTTTCCCCAACATGACTAGACGAATTAACCATACATACAGAGCATGCAATTTATCACAAGTACCTATTTGTTGCTACTTTATGTTAGCATAGTTATATTGGTTTCCCCTATGAAACTATAAATTTCGGATGTAAGTATACAAATAAAATATAATAGTTTACTACCAATAAACCTGACAAGGACGTCACGACATATAATTTTCAACAAACTAAGAATTGAGTAATTATTAGAATTAATGTAGTACCTGCCTGGGGTTCGTTGAAAGATCTTTCAAATTTTTAATCTGAAAAAGGAAGGTTCAGATACATCCGGTAATATTCCAATTTAGAAATGCTCTAATTCAACCTGCCTTAGTTTTGCACAATTACCCATAATAATAAACACTTCATCTACATATATTTGGGAGAAGCCTGTTTAGTTCACACTTGACCTCAACAATAATTGACATCCAAATTACCACACAGAGATAAATTATGTTGCATATAACCTGAACACTCGCCTCCACAGTTTCAAAATTGTAATTAGAACTAAAAGACAGAATTTAAAAAAATACAGTATACCGCGCTAAAGTTTGACGTAATCACACAAATCAGACAATTTATACAACCGCACCAATTTAGTATATGCCACTACACAGACGATAGCGCTTTAGATAGTAACTCCCTAATATCATAAAATGGACGTTAAACACAATTAAATGCAATTTATGTTATAGGTAATCTAGATTAGATTATTCTAGTCACACAAACTAATAACTAACGCTTCTATCAAATTATATTAGTCATCCAGTAGTGAGTTATTTACGAAAGGCGTACACATTGGGTTAGTTTTTCTACCAAAGGAAGTGTAGGAGACGGCTTCCTAAACAGATAAATAGTTCGTTATAATTTCGGTAGTATTATTAGTTAAACGCACTTTTGATTTTGTAGACATGTTAAACGTCCAAACCGCACTAGGCGTCGTGTATGCTTACTAATGTAAGCGGGTTGCCAAGCCAGCTAACAGGGAGATGGGCGTGGTCGAAATAATAAGTAAAATGAATGATTAATACGCTCAAACACCTTACACCGATATTCAAACAGCTCAGTCCGGGAAAATATGTCTCCAGGCGCCACCACAATCGAAACTTTCTAAAATAATTGTCGTAAGCTGGGTGTTAATTAACCCTACTTGATTGTGGAAAGTAGGATTGTGCTTACTCAGTAAACTCTCACACGAGGGTTCTAAAACAAACACTCGTCCCAAACAATTCAACTCAAACTCAAATATATTTAGTACTACCCAGGTTCTTAGAAACTTTTTGAATACACCTCGTAAATCAAAATTTCCAAAACAAAATTTATCACTCAAATTCAACTGCATTCACGTAACCAACAGCTATATTTTCTACGTATCCCTCGTATACATATAAAGTTAAATCTCTACTTATTAATGCATAAAATACTTCTTCATTCAATGGTCGACAATTAATTTTTAAAATTCCTAACCAAAAGAAAATCAATGTCATCGGCTTAATAATTGCTCCTTTATGATACCTCTGAATCGTATGAGACATTCGCAAATATGTAAATTCTCAAAACTCGATCTCTTAGTTATACTTAATGAAATTTTAATTAACAGCTAATCCGTCATTAGTGTACTGCATTAAACAAAACTAACATGAAAATTTTTGCAATCAACCTGGCAAACATAACCTTTCAGGTTGTTCATTAATCTTAAAACCAAAATATGCAAAGGAAACTAGGTCACCAATTAAGTAAACGTCACAAATGTATCTCATAACTGGCTAAATAAACAACAGAATAAAAGTTTAAGATAAATATATATTGTCCTGCACAAAATAATAAACAAATGTTTACATACACAACAGCGTGGTTGAAAAACCACTGTCAATACAAATTTGCGTTTCTGCAAAAATTCTTACTACTAAAACAACCAATACAACATAACTCGAGACCGATTATCTTTTTCCTTCACCACTAATTAAAAATTACCCAACAATACGCAAATTACAACTAAACAAAAAGATAATCGTGCTTATCTGAGTTTTTAAAATTCTTAAATGTAATTCTTACATAAAAAAAATTGTCCATTAATCCTTGCTTTTCTTTCTTCTCTCTTCCCGTAAACCAATTATTTGTAGTCCATTTGTATTCCTTAGATTGCTTGAAGGCACATAACAAGTACTCCACAATTTCACAAACACTTATTCTTTCTGCACTCGCGATTAGTCCAACTATGCGAGGTTATTACTCAATAACGTAATAATCTGTACACGTTTGATTGCAACCTTTAGGACAATTTAGTCCTTCCTTACACAAATAAACTTTTAATGTCATATAAAATTACCTTATCATTGGCTCAATTTACTACGAATATTTCGTTCACTTAAAGGTGGTCCCATAAATAATTTTAACTAAAGATCATTACAAGCTCGCGCGCCGCACTCAACACTATAACGTAACAACTGTTATCTTTTTATAAATCTGCTTACGCACTTTTTCTTGAAGAAAAATAAACTGATTTTATCTTCAATCTTAATTTTATTAATTGTTTTATTTATGAATGTCTTATACTATTCATCCCCTTTCGGGTTACGCAGTTGTTTAAACAATGACTCCCTTCGATATTATTCACAAATATAACTCCAACTTAACCCATTCTGATTTCACACTTCACCTCGCGCGCGTGTCTCACCGAGCTCTCACCAAGAAGCCAAAAGCAACAAGCTAAAAAGCTAAAGCTAACGTCAATCTCTGACTTTCCTATTTATACCTTAAGCCATCCATCTTTAAACATGTCTGACTTCCTCGCTATATTCACCAATAGTATTCACTCAAACTTTCTTACTGCCAACTGATGCTGCCCTCTGTACAAACACGCTCATAACTAAGGTCTCAAATCCCATATACTTACACGTATTCTCAAAACTGATTGCACAGCATTACGAGAACTTTCTATAATTAACAATTAAACATACCAAATCTTTCTCTACATATTGTCTAAAACATTCTACACTTATACACTCACATCTTCCGGCCAAGATTACTCCTTTATCCTCCAACATTCCATTTCTTATTAAGTAGTCAACAGTAGCAACCATTACCGTCCCATCGACAAATTTCTCTTCACATTCACATTCATCAGAATCTATTTATTCCAACACCAATGTCTCTATAATATTCAAATACACGTATCTACATACTGAATGATATTTCTCCTAAATTTCCAGTGGCGTATCACCCACCCACATACATTATGCATATACACAAAAAAAAATTTTTTTTCGTTCAAACTCAATACACCCGTACTCAAAACACGTAATACACGTCATTATAACATCTTACATACAGGGTGCGTCAACTCAACCTTATAGACACTGTATCGACCCCTGCTACAGTTTCCGAAATATGGCAGTTTATAAAATAAACTCAGAGATAAAATTTATTAACACATGCGATAATTGAGTATTCTGACCTTGTTCAATCCAGTTGTAAATCAGTTGAGTCCTGGTTATTGAAGGTGGAAAGGTTTCCATCCGTCACCATTAGCGAAACGTACAGCCCGATTCCACCATGGTAACCATCAGTAACATAATACAGTTAGGGAGAGTAAACATATCAATCTTCCGCACAGCGTAAGGTTGATTCCACACAAAAGAAACATCTACAGCAGCAAGAAAGTACGCATACAAGATACCGAAGTAAAAAGTTAAGCCAAAATGAAAGAGAAAAACAAAGAGCTAAAAATTGAAAAGAAAGATAAACTGAAAATAAGGTAAGATATAAGGTAATTTGATCAGATAACGTTCTCGTAGGAACAGTATGATTGTTATGTCTCACAAACCTTCGAATGACAGTTGTTTAAACATGGAAGAGGAAGAGGGCCCACTTAATAGTCCCTCAAAATCAAAGATATGTAGATTGAGGTACAACACCGGTTCCTTATTCTTAAAAGGAAGGATGGGCTGAATTTTGAGAAGATCAGCTCATTTGTTATTCAAAAGGTTCTATACGGAATCCTTGGTAATTTAAAGATGACAAGAAAGATTAATGATGGGTTACTGATTGAAACAGTTTCTAGTGCTCAAAGTAGTAAGGCACCAAAGACATCCAAGTTTGACATATTTGAAATAGAGGGAATACCACATAGGGCGATGAACACCTCTAAGAGCGTTATTTTTTATCGTGACTTATTAAACTGCACTACCGATGACATACGCGCGGAATTTAACAATCAAGGGGTTATTGATGTGCGATGAATAAAGACTAAAATAAATGACCAAATACAAGATTCCCCAGTGTATTAAAGTCGAATTCTACTCCTTAAATGTTAGATTGTATGTACTTCCGCCTATGAAATGCGTTATATGGCATAAATTTGGCTATATTTCATCCAAATGTGCTACAGAAGAAGAATTGTGTGTCTGTGGAAAAGCTTTACATGTTGGCAACCCTTGCGAGTTGCCACTCACACGTGTTTACTGTGGAGGTTCACATTGCTCTAGATTTAGCAAATGTCCTGCCCTGGAACAGGAACAAGCCATTCAATAGGTACTAGTAAAATAAGAATTAACTTACACAGAAGCCAAGAGAAAAGTAGTAGTACCAACACCTGTTCTAAAAATTAGCTACGAGAAAGTAGCTTCATCATCGACAATTAGTGAATATGAATGCGATGTGAAATTTCTTGCAAAGGATTTGCTCCCACTATTAATTGGAGCGCTTAAACCCATATTGCATACAAACATTGAGCCCAATATTGGTTTGTAAAACCACTTCCTCCTTCACGTTGTTCTTCTCCTAGTTTGGAGAAAAGGAAACGAGGTTCTGTTGATAGTATATCAGTATCTGAAGATGATTCGGTAACCTCTGAGACCACTCAACAAGATTCTCAAACTTATGGTGTCACTTTAAAATGTTGTTTTACAACAGAATCTTGTAATGTAATTTCAAAACTAAGTAAGTTACTCAACCAATACACAAATATACGGAAATTGTCGCTTACCCCGAGAGACATGTAACTCCAATGGTGGCTTAAAATACACACGTACAATTTAAAAAAGAAATTGAAAGCATTACAAATACAAATTTGTAAAAATATGTTAATGATGTTAGTTCTATAGAAAATAACTGTATGTATACTCGGATTACGGAAAAAATCTCATTATAAACTTAGGCAGCAGCAGCGATAGCTATGTACGTGACAAAGTTAATAGAGAACAATGTTTCATTTATTTAACGTAAAATAAGTCTTACTTTTTCTAATTATTTATCATACTTTAAGTTTAAATCTTAGTCTGTTAGTGCTGGCCATTTTTATCGTGCCTTATTGCAAATTCACAAAAATCTAAAAATACAAAAGTATTAATAAATAAGAAATAATCAGATTGTTTTCTAATATTTAATAGATTATTTAAGAATTAGCAAACCTTTTTAACAATTAACCGAATTTCTAAATAATGTCTCGAAAAAACACTATCTCAAAAAATCTAAAAATTATTATGCACTACTATTACTATTGTTTTCACTGCCACGGCTTGTCACAATATATCCTTAATCGGACTCATTCGCTTATTATTATTAATTCCTTAAATTAATATTTTTTGTTTATACTAGTTTGGAATAATAGGAAGAAAACGAGAGACAATGTCCTTCATCTCCTCCCCAAGGAGAAGGGTGAGGTTTCGTAACGTAAGCATGTATGCACTTCGTCACTAAGTATATGTGCGATCAGGCTAAGTATATGTGCCGTCAGGATAAGATAGGGAGAACGGAGCTAGGGTTTTGAGGGGAAGATACTAGGAAGGGAAAGGACATGTATTTCATTCCCTCCCCAAGGGGGAGAGTGGGCTACGCCAGCTTTCCAAGCTCATTCAGCCACAATCATGGATTCCCAGCATACATACACACATACATTACGTACATATGCATGGCGGGATTAAGGATGGGTGTGGTCCCGAATGCTAAGCAGCACTGGCCCTCCAGATCGCTTTCTATTGATACCTTCAACGTCCCTTACGGAGTTTGACCTCATAGCAGGTGGTTATTGAATAAATTAAGCTTCACAGTACTTCTCACCGTTCTTTATGTCAGTGTCTTCTACTTGGCTCCATACTGTAATACTAATGTAGTTAATGCTCGTGGCGAAAACTGACACTCTAGGTACGGATTACCTACACCGCCAACTTTTGCTTTTAGGACGTTCATGTGTAACACATTGGTTATAAATTACACATTTTCATTTATTAGAAAATGTGCAGATAGTTATAGTTGCTCTTTTAATACTGATATATATTTCAAGATTACTAACTACATTTTTATATGATCCTAGGTGCAAGTTTTACATAAATTAGCACCTCAACTTGTCACTGAAACAAACAAACCTTATGTTTCTTTTTTTTCTTGTAGGTCACTTGGTGAAGTCTGAAAATACCCCAAGTCTCTTTTTCTCTTGCTTAAGTATAACATAGAAGTAGAAAAAAAATTATTAGATTTGGGCACGTCGTAAATTAATATTAAGTGACCTTGAAACTTGAATTGTCAAAATAATATTGAACTGTCAAAAATATTTCACGAATTTATATCTGTATATATGTTGGTATAGTCTGAGAAATACCCCAAGTGCTTCTTGTACCTTTTGTTATTTTACAGCCATCAAAGAAGACAAAAAGTACCATCCAAAGTCATTGTTGGCCCCAGACTGCAGTAGCAAACCGATCACAAAACAGAAATATGATGTAAATGATTACCGAAGAAGGAAATATGTTCATACGGAAATCCAACGCTTTTTTCGAAAGACCTTATAAAAAGTCCGCAGCTCAACTAATTGCAGAAGCTTTGGGAATATCAACAAAAAATCATGGCAAGATAATACGCATTAACTCAGTGTAAGAAAACCAACGAGGGTTCAAGATATATCGTCATGCATGCAGGAGGAGAGGATGGTTTTGTTAACGACGCAGGGCTATTTTTCAAAAGTAATCGAAAAACCGGCGACTGCCATGATAATGTGAATTGCGAAAGCTTTGAAAAATGATTCAAAACCAAACTTCTATCCAACCTAGAGGAACCCAGTTTGGTTATTATGAATAACACCCGTTGCCATTCACGATTGGTATTTGGACTGTTATACAGAAACAATGGGTCACAAAGTTTCACGTTTACGATCATATAATTGCCAGTACACCGACATTTAAATGGTTTGGTCAGAAAGTAGAATCTACTGTCAAAAAATTATTAAAGCTAATGAATCTCCAAATGATGTAATTCGGACTTTTTATATTATTTGACTTCCGACTACTATATGTGTGTGAATCCTTTACTAACATCTCCATGGAAATTTAGTAGAAATATATCTAATCTGTGAGTTGTTATAGAATATCACTATTTACCCTTCGAAACCTAACAATGCATGCAACTCGGCCTAATGAATTTAAAAATTAAAGCAACGAAAACCTGGCGTTAGGGTTTTTGCTTTTAAAAGTAAAATAAAAACAAAAAATATCTAAAACATATTCTAACTTACATAGTTACGTAGCGCTGCCATAAACCTAGTGTCTGAAAAAATTCTACTTCTATAAGAGACACAGCTGTCAATTACTAGCCTGACTGACAAAAAGCAATGACACAGAAATACAAATACGTTTAGTCAATTTGGAAAAATACAGTAACTATTATAACCTAAGAGCAATATTCTAGGTTTGCGAAACGCAAATGGTAGAATGAAGCCATGAGAGTAATTTAGCAAAATCTAAAATATTACTAATAACAAACAAAATATACCCACGTACCACACAAATAAAATTAATATCACCAAACGTGTTTCAACACCTAAGCTGTCAACATCAGCGGTCGACGGATATTAAACTAATAAATTGTTTCCATTTGGTCAAATTTGCTCAAAAAAATAATCTCAATAAATACAATTCGTACCTCAAAGTAATTATGGTTATACATCTCAAACCTTCCTGGATAATTACAAATCGTGTCAGTTTGACCGTATAATCCTCCCGCTTCGGGGTCGGATTATTTAAACTGTCAAACTGACAGTCTTTGTAATTATACACTAAGTTATCGATGTTTCACCCATGGTACAAAAAGACAAGGTATGCCTATAAGAGCACGCAAATTCGTCAAGTTCGCGTAGATGACGTATTTATCCCAATGATGTCACAAGAATCACCGCTAAGATTGAAAACGTCATACGTTTCATACAATATGTTATTTTCACTTGATTTTGTTTTGTAATTAATTAATAGAAAATTAATTCCATTGTATTTTGTCGTGTTTCTTCCGCTGTTCTAATCTTCAAAATATTTGGATCCGAAACTGTTGCATAATTAATATTTAGTAGTGTATTTTACTGCGAGATTCAAAGTGATAAACACTGTTATTATATACGCTGAACAAATGTTTCTCATATCTATCTCTTTGAATATAAATATATTCAAAGATAAAAGCCATACACTTTTATTAAGTGGTAGGACCGCCTATTACTTCATTGAGTGAGAGAGCCCGTTTATCCCAATGACGTCACGAACAGATGGGCATAGGCATACCTTGTCTTATTGTACCATGGTATCACCTCAATATTTTGAAGTACTTATAGTATTACTACCGATAATTGGCCCTAAGTACATACATGCGGTAACATATTGTTCGCTCGCACGTTTACAAATTAGTCAGCAAACGCACCATAACATTGAAATGATTAACGAAATTTGTTTCGCCGCAAAAGTACAAAACGCCTATCCGGTTTATGGTTTGGTACAGTGACAGCTTGTATCCGAGCTTCAATGTTCCTCAAAATGGAAAGAATTGCACAAACGTATATTTAATACAATGAATCATGTAGAAAATTAGCTTTTGTGTAAAAACTTACTCCAATTTTAGCGACTGTTGATTTTGAATAGAATCTTGCACAAAATGGTACTCGTGCAACATGAACCTACACTAGAATATACCGTTTGCAACAATTTTTCAATAAAAAATAGCAGAAAGGTGATGTGAATAGGTAATGCAATTTTTAATTTTGTTTTGAAATGAAAGATGATGAAAATAAGGGTGTGTTGTGGTTATTAATTCACCCCAAATATTATTTATACTTCTAATGTCAACTAGAAGATTTTGAGCCTTTTAGTCAGTCAGACATTAAATGGGCTGGGTTCTTAAAATTTTGATTTGCTTTAATTTAAAAAATGTGTGGTTAGATATGTTCGCTTTCCAACATTGATGTAGCCTCAGCCTGTAAATAAATGTTTAAAAATCTCGGACGCCAACTTATTTTATGGAATACAAGTAAAGCTTAAATGTAATAAATTTAAAACTGAAAACAAAAACAAGGTTTATTATATATAACTTCAAATCAAGTTATAAAGTGAAAAAAAACTAAATACTAATGTTAGTAAACTGGGATTAACTTAAAGATTAATAATGAATTAATGCTTAGAAATGAAATACCTACAGTACTTTTACATTTTGGTTGTCACTGTTATACTGTTACTGATAACTAAATACTGCTGACCACACGATTTTAAGTTTGGTTGTGCAATAATTGTTGAAATGGAAATAGAACAGGGTTTTGATACCTGTTGATCCCAAATATGTAAATTCATTTAGAAAGCAGCCAATCTTAGTTGATTTAAACGGGTTAAGGTGCCATCTATTTATAATTCTTCTTCGTAGCAACAAACTTTTACTGCGTTGTCCTCGATCAATTGAAACGTATAGCGTACAAATAACGGTAAACTTAGTTGTACAATGGCAATACGCAAAAAGGAAAAGTTACCGTAAAAATAAAAGTGCCTAAAAAAGGTAAACATCTCAAACAATGTAGAATAGGTTCAAACGGCATTTACTGTAAAACTATACAGCACTTTTCATCAACATTTTTAAGAGAGCAAAATGTGTGCTTTTTTAGCTTTTAATCATCTACAAAACGATGCATATGAAATCCTTCCACATGACCTGTCTGAAACTCGAACGATATATATATTTTTTTTATGATTGTGGACCTGAACAAGCTAAATAAGGCCTATCGTGCTAAAGCACTCAGGAACACTTAGGAGGATGGATAGAGGGATAATGAATTTTCAGTAGATGCCTATGAATAGCTACCTTAAATTTTCTCATATCATAAGTGAGAGGAAAACAGGAACTAGGGAGATCATTCCAGAGTTTAGAAGCCGTGTAGAAAAATGTGGATTGCGCCCGTTTGGTACGACAAGTGGAGATTTGTACTGCATACTGATGATGTGAATGAGCGAACCGAGTGTTTCTCACAAAGATAGCCGGAGATGGTATCAAAGAATGTAATTCACCAGCACAATAGCCGTTGTAATAACGATAATACAAAGAAAGAACTGAAACCATCCTTCTATGCTCAAGGGACTGTATGTGAGAAGTTAAGGACGGGTCATTTATAAGCCTAATCGCTCTCTTTTGAATACGATCAACGATATCGAGAGCGTATTGGGGAGCACTAACCCAAAGGTGAGAATTATATTCCAGATGAGGCCGAATTTGGGCCTTATACAGCAGAAGGAGTTGTCGAGAGGTAAAGTACTGCTTAGATGTGTACAAAAAGCCTATTTTACGAGCAGCTGTTTTGGTAGCTGACAGAAGATGGTCAACCCATGAGAGATTTGAAGATAGTCATACCCAACAGAGTAATAGAGTCTGAAATCTTAAGAACTGAGCCATTCATACTTACAACAGGAAATGATCGATCTTTTTTGGCGGACATAAGACGTACGAAATTAGAATAATTTTAATACATGTTTTCAGCCACTAATGTATGCAATTTACATGACACGAAAATGGACGAAGTTGCCTACATTATTGCAAATTTCAACATAACATAAAAAGTTTGTTACAGTGGCTTTAGCAAAAATGTAGAAATGATTATGAAAAATAAGTGTGACACAATTTTACAACGAATATATACAAAGTATGTGAAATATTCACAGATGAAAACGAATTGTAGGAGGCTGTTACTGAATTTTTTAAAACGTTAGTCTTCGATTTCAAAAAAATTCTCTCAAAGTTTAGGTACGCAACCTTATCCTAAGTAACATAAAGACTATTCAACTCAGATACATAAGTTCCTAGCTATAAATAAAAACATACACTACATCAAAACCTAACCTCTGTGAATTGAGTGATGGGGTGATCTTGATCGTTGGGTGGATTAACATTAAGATCTATAAGGTGACATAACTATGATCACACCGTGTCCATCGTACGTGAGTGGGCGACTTTTTTAATGAATTTTAAAGGGCCTAGATACGTATGGTGGTAAAATACTGACTAACGCCTCACAAGAACGTAGTTATGTCGGTTAACTCTATTTTCCACCTGACATAGATCGGATCAATACTTACCCCATGCAAGCACATCCGTTAATGTCGTGTGTATGTTTTTAAAGAGGTTCTAATGCGCTCTAGATATAGTGATCATAGATTTTGTAAGCTCTAATTGACTTCGGACAGACTAGTTCTCTTCACTGGAAATAACATGTTCTCTACCAAGTGGGTGCAGAACAGAATGGCGTTCCTCTGTTGAGTATGACAGCATGAATTTTGTGCTATTTGTGGTAGCTTTGTTACAACTATAAAGCTAGTCCTGTTTTCAACACTCGATTGACTCCCTCAACTGGATTAGCTTGCCAATGGTACGCAGCAGTAAGCAGAACCTTAACAAAAATAATGCACTCAGGGCAGTCACACATAATTTTAGTTCCTGATCATTTTGATGGTGAAAATAGTAGTCCGTACTTAACTAAATATCTCTACACATGCAGAATATGAGTATGTGCCTGGTTGGGGTCCACATAAATTAATGCAGACTAACTGACTAACTTTCTATGTTAAGTCTCGTGCCTATGCCCTGCGGTTGCCTGGCTTGTTTGATAAATTTCCGTTCTTCTTTAGGAAGAACCCGTTTCCAACGGTTTTCGTACTGTCTTAACTCGGGCTAATCTCCATTGACTAATTGGTGAGCAAACTGATTCGAAACATATGGGGTCTTTGTTAACTTTCTTGCTCATTTTTAGATATTATCTGTCATCTGAACAGAGTCATTAGCAATAAGGTTCATTTGGATACAATCCTCAACTGATCCAGTTTGAGATAATAAATCAAACGATATGTTGTATTTTCCGTTACGGTGTTGTATCTTAAAATTGAGTTGCTGTTGGCGAACTAACTGCTTATACAAAAAAATGACTTTTTAAGCTAGTGAACTTATTATTTTAATTGAATGACACAATTGCATTATATTAAATCTATTATGACTAGTCTACTAAGAGATTGGGGTGTTGTATCACAATATATAGATTTTGTCGGCGAGTAGCGTTAGAATGACTTGGTTATTAATGTCAAAATCGTTAATAATTTGTCACTTTATAGTTGAACAAATTATTTATTTATATTAATACTACAGTTAGAATATGATCTGTAACTAATGTAATGTTAAAGAAATTATTATTTACTGATGTTAATATTAATGGTCCAATTGGAATTTCCGGTAATTGAAATTCCCCAGATGTTTAAAGAAACCACTCGCTTTAATTACTTGAAGATGTTAATATAGATATTTCTCGGTTACTCATTTATTGTACGCTACTAGATCCGAAGGTTTTGGGAATTTTGTTCTTGTTTTCGATGGAGTCTGCCACGTACCCTTAAGCAACAGCATCATTTTACCAATCCCCATGCTGTTTTAAAGTTCTAAGAAATAAATGTCCTGTGTATTGATCGGCATTGGGAATATTTAAATACTTGGCAATCTGTCGAGGAATCTGACCAAATGTGTTAACGCCAATAGGATTACAGGTACATTTACACCCATTCTAGAATAAAAAAAACTTTCAATCTTTACATGCTTCGGTCTTAAACTCAGTGCTTCTTAATGTGGTCAATATAATTAACTCTACTGTGATTGTTTAATATGGTAAAAAAACTAGGTCTATATGTTTTGATATTTCTAACATAAACCACAAAGACAGAACCTTCTACTTTAATACCCCCAACACACAGATTGTACAATTCTACGCAAACACGAAATATTGCAACAACATAAAATGTAATCATATTTATTTAGAATAATCTTTAAAGTAAACACCAATTACTTCTCTGGTCTGTACATAACAGAACAGTTTTTCAAAAATCCCGAAAGTTTTGAAAACTTTCTGATGTCCACATCCTGTCTGCAAGACTGTGACAGAAGTTCTTCGAAATTAATGTTCTGTGTATTGATCGGCATTGGGAATATTTAAATACTAGGAAATCTGTCAAGAAATCGGAACAAGTGTGTTAAAGTCAATAAAATTACAGCTATATTTACACCCATTGTAGAATAAAAAAAACTTTTCAATCTTCACATGTTTCGGTCTAAACTCATGTACCTCTTAATCAGGTCAATATAATTTACTCTACTGTCATCGTTTAATATGGTAAAAACCTTGGGTCTATATGTTTTGGTATCTCTAATATAAACAACAAAGACAGAACCTTCTTTTTTAATATCCCCAACACACATATTGTACAATTATGTGCGCCTGCAACCGCCAAACACACCATATATTGCAACTACCTAAAATGGAATCATATTTATTAAGAATAATCTTGAAAGTAAAAATTTACCTTCATAAGTACGTATTTGTCGTCGGCCAAAAACTAAGTAAGTACTCTTTTGAAAGCACTAATGACTTCTCTGGTAGGTACCCAACAGAACAGTTTTTCAAGAATACCGTAAGTTTTGAAAACTTGCTGATGTCCTTATCCTTTTTGAGACGTAACACACATTTTAATTTGGAGTACATGCACCATAATGAAGACGATTTGTAGTTTTTCGACTAATAAGATAAATACAAAGAATGATTACCTTTAATAAATGATGTAATGAACATACCTGATCAAAGAAATACGCAAGTAAAACCTTCTCTGTAACAGTTTCCGCATTATTATTGTGCGTCCACTCAATAAATCTGTCGAACTCTTTCTTATAAATGATTTCGGACTTTTTAGGTATAAGACTCAATTCATCTTCTTCCACCTTTTTTAAGGATTTCTTCATCCACGTCTGAATCCATTTTTGCAAAATTTGTTTATTTACTAAAGATAAATGACACTTATTATGCAAAACTATGGCAACTGTAATCAGACCGTTCATGAACTCCTGTGAAATGATATATTTTTTTGCAACGATCTGAAATTATTATTTCATTTAAATTGTGTCTCAAAGTGGCTAATTCGATCACAAAATAGCATATGAAATTCGTTTATAATGTGGCATTCGTTAACTCTAAACTGCAATATATACGTATTCTTTTCTTAGGATTTACAGCTTTTCACTCACCTTATTTGTTATCTCAATGATCAAGAATTAATGGAATGTGTTTTCTTAAACTGTTCTGGCTCGTTTAAGAGCTGTTCCGTCAATTCATGGCGCGACATTTCATCTCCGACAATTCATCGTTGCTACATTTACATTGATTATTACTCCCGTAATTATTTTGAGCAAAATTCTATCAGACATGAAAATTAACCTGATTAATTACATTATTGACACTAAATCACCGTAGTCTAATTGATTTTATTTTTAATTCTAAACAATCAATTAACCTAGCTTTATAAAAGCGAATATCAATTTTTATATATAGGTAATACTTTCTTATAAATGTGACGATTTCTCAACAAATGCTACTTTTTTGATAAATTTCAATAATTACCGATAAAAAATTAGCGATGTTTTTTAAAATTTGGTTATTTTTACTGAATATTGCATATTCTAGTGTATATTTGTATACATTTTTAGTGCATATTGCATACATATATTGTATCTTTTTAAGTGCATATTTTCCAGCCTTTATAGTCAATATGAAATTTCGCGCGATAAATTGTTCTAGCGATGAATTGTCTCGCGATGAATTGTCTCGCGATAAATTGTCTGCGAAGAATTGTCGCGCGATGAATTGTCGCGCGATGAATTGTCGCGCGATGAATTGTCGCGCGATGAATTGACATGGATTCCGTTTAAGGTGTCAAAATTCACCCCAGTAAAAACTTTTAGATAATTATAAATAATGGAACACTTCCTTGAACACTTAGTATGCAAAATGTGCGTAGTTAGCATATTAACCTATAGTTTAGCTATACTGTACAGTACATGATCTTTTGTATCTATACATTAAGCACAGTTTTCTAACAACGGTAGCTAAACAAAGAGTCTCTCGCTAATTAGGTACTAACTCTACCGGTAACAATCAACTGCCGAGTATAATCAACCTACAATTGCGAAAACTGTGAAGTGTATAAGGTATAATTATTTAGTTATCTACTTACCATTAATTGTACGAGTAGATATTTTCTTTGAATATGTATTATTTTGCAACTTTTTCAGAAAATACTATAAAAGATCAATCCGGATAGTATAAAATTACAAACATAGGTATCAAATAATTATTACAGTGTAAACTTGATTTGTACTAATAGCAAAAGTACTGGATAATCATCATTTGAGCTAATAGCATCTTATATAGAAAATACGTATCAGAAAATTGTCATTAAATTTATTTCTGAATAGGAACATATCTGTTATTTTGTAGTTACCTAATATTAACTCTATTAATAATAATACATGCGGTAAATCAAAGTATGTGAATCCATGCCTAACGAAATGTACAAAAAACATATACATTATTTATAGACTTGCTTCTTTAATATATAAATGTGATTTCAATTAATGTACTTTTAGAAAATGTAATGAACGTTCAAAATATAGGGAAAGTTCAATTACTAACATTTAATTAAATTCGAAAAAAATTGTATATAAACTGTGGTCGAAATGGTGTGCATTACAGTTACAGCTGTCTCTTCAAACAATCAGCATGAAGTTTTTGGTGAATAAAACTTGACAGTGAAATAATTAAAGTAACTAATTTTGTTTTAGTGTTTCGTTGTTCTTTTGTTTATGACAGTCTTCGCTGAAGAGGTCGTAAATACGAAGAAAGCGCACAAAAGGGGAGTATACGGTTTAGGAGATTTTAATGTCGGTAATTCTCATGGATATGGCGGAGGTTTTGATGCACATGGTGGAAATTTTGCTCAGCAGGGCGGAGGAGGTTTTGGAGGACAAGATGGTACTGGTAATACTGTTGTAAGCCATATTACCCTCACAAAACAGGTACCATACCCAGTTCCTCATCCTGTACCGGTCACTGTAGAAAGGAAAGTTCCTTATACAGTTAATGTTCCCGTGCCTGTCAAAGTTGATAAACCTTACACAGTTCATATACCTAAACCTTACCCTGTTCCTTTCGATAAACCTGTACCTTATGAAGTTATAAAAAACGTACCTGTACCTGTGAGTGTACCAGTTAAAGTTCCCGTTCCAGTACCAGTAAAAGTACCAATTCCAAAACCATACCCTGTACATATTCCTAAACCTTTCCCAGTACACATTCACACTCCAGTGTTCATCCAAAAAACGGTACCATACGTAATTAACGCTGATGGTGGTAATGGAGGGTTTGGCGGAGATGGTGGAATTGGTGGAGGACATGGTACTGGTTATGGTGGTCACGATTATTCATCTGGTGGATATCATCATCATTAAATAAATACCAACAAATCTTTATTTTCATCAAAGACTGTGTTTTAACTGGTAAACTGTGATGCCCTACTCCTATTGTATCCAATATGCTTACAAAAAATTTATTTTTTTATTTTAATGTTTAGTATCTGGACCGTACAGTGCAATTAAAATAACTTTTTTTTAGTTAATAAAGTGTATTTCACTGACATTCACTTATTTATTCATTCCTCTTTTTCAATATACAAGTTGTCTGCAACACATCAACAAGATTTATTCATATTTATGAACTAATATTAAAATTGAAACAAGAGTCCTAAAAAAATTATTAATGATTAATGTGATTTAGCGTGCGCGTTTAGTTAACAACACGAGTGTAAAATGTGTATAATTGTTTTGAGTTTTGATAATTTAACAGTCATACATCTCTATCAGATTGATTTTAAAGAATGCCTTACTTAATGTTTGTGAAGCAGGATATACGTTTCTTCAAGGCAAAGTTACCAATATACATTAACGCCGACACAGACCATTGTTTGGTAGTAACGATATTAAAACAGAAATTCGAAACAAAAATGCAAAGAAGAGGAAGAATGAACAGAGGCTGGGCGGTAAAAAATTTAGAAATGAAACAAAAGAGGGAAAAGGAAATAAGGCAAAGGTTAGATGAGGAAAAGACAGCATGAGGCATCGAAAGAAAATATATAATAAAAAAATACGCTTAATTAATAAAGCAGCAAAGAGGATGATCGGACACAAGGAAAGAGGAAGAATGGTAGAGTGGTATCATAAAGAATGCGAAGATGCAATAGAAAGTAGAAATTGAGAAAGGAAGAGATGACTGAAGACAGGAAGCGAAGAGGATCTCCAAAATTATATATATATATATATATATATATATATATATATATATATATATATATAGAGAAAGATAGCTAACAAAACATGTAAACGAAAGAAAAGCGAATGGATACATAAAAAATGGATGAGATGGAAGAAGAGAGCTCGAAACAACACGAGGAAGCTATGTATGACGATACGAGAATAAAAAGGTAGGGGAATAGGAAATCGAGGAGAATTAAAGGAAGACGAGGAAATAAAAGACGTGTGGACAAGATACTTCGAGAGCTTATTAAATACAACTAATGGCAATAGGGATAAAGGAACGAACGAAGGAGAGGGAAGTAGAAAATTAGGTAGAAATAACAGAACCGACATACGAAGAGATAGAGGCAATTACAAAGAGACAAAATAATTGAGACACAGCAGGGAGCGCTGTAATCTGTGCAGAAATGTTGAAAAATGGAGGCAAAAACTAAGGAAGAGGATGTATGGACTCTTAATAGGAATTTCGGTAGAAGAGAAGATGCTGGTAGCGTAGAGGGAAGGAGTGAAGACAGGCAGAAATGTAATAACTACAGAGGAACAACTTTACTAAACATATTATATAAAATAATCACAGCAATGATACAAAAGGAGCTAGCAACTTTCTCAAACGAAATGATAGGGGACTGCCAACATCGCTTCAAGACAGGAAAATCGACAATACATGCGATAGATATATTCAATCAAATGTTGAAAAGTGCATGGAATGCAATATAACGATGCCCATAATATTTAAAGATTTCAGCCAGGCTTTTGACGGCATAAACAAACGAAAACTTCAAATAATGATCAAAGGAACATACCACAAAAACTGATACGGTTAATACAGCTAACATTAGAAAACACTAGAGCTAAAATAAGGACATTAACAGTAGACGCAGATAGTTGTACTTTCAATACAGGCATAAGACAGGGTGATGCATTATCTACGGCAATATTCAACACGGCACTAGATGATGTGATAAAAAAAGTAGGCTGCTCGGGTACGATGATAACTAAAAAGACAAAGATCATCGCAAATGCGGGTCATATCGTCGTAATAACTAGAACAGAAAAAGGAATGAGGGAGATAATACGAATAGAAAAGCAACCGAGTGAAATAGGACTGCAGATTAATGTGGATAAGGCCAAATACATGAAATATGACACAAGCGAGCATAAACAAGAGCAGTACATCAAAGTGAATGACCACAAACTTGCAAGAATAAACAAATTTAAATACTTAGGCGTAACAATAAAAAGGAATAGGAAACAAGGAGAGGACGAGGAAATCAGTGATAAGGAACAAGCTGGACTAAGAGCTTTTTATGTAAATAAAACGCTGCTGAGAAATGGAAGACAGCAAAAAACAAAAATCAGAATATACAAACCTTTAATAAGACCAGTGATGATGCACCCAGCAGAGACCATGTTCTTTACAATGAAAGATGCAGAGAGAATAAGAAGGTGTGAACGGATAATAATAAGAACAATAACGGGACCGGTGCAAGTAGAGGAAGGACAATATAAGATGAGAATGAACCATGAGATAGTGGAAGAAATGGGACGAGAAGACATAGTAAAGAACATATAAGCGAGAATAATAGAATGGCTAGGGCATGTAGTGAGAAGTGACCAAAACAACACTAAAAAGGATAACAGACTGGAAGTCAATGGAAAGGTGAAGGAAGAAAATTGATTATTAAAGCTATAAGCCTCTAAATTCCTACGGGGATGTAACGCCGATGATGATGACAGTGAGCTCCTTTAAAAAGAAGGTAATTAAACTAGAGGAGCGTAGAAGTCGCCGCCAAACTTTGTGTCGCGTAAAATAGATTCGTTTGTCAACCTGTCTGGGCATGTGCACCTTTACTCGTCATTCATCAATTTTTTTTTATAATTGTGGTACTGAACAGGCTAAGTTTGGCTCACCTTGCTAAAGCACTCAGGAACACTTAGAATGATATATAAAGGGATATTGAATTTCCCAGAGATTCTTATGAACGGTTACCTTCAATTTGGTCACATCATGATTAAGAGGAGAACAGAAACAAGGGACATCATTCCAGAGTTTAAGGACCGTGTAGAAAAAATTGTGGATTGGCTCCTTTTGGTACAGCTGTACTGTATATGGATGATGTGAATTAGGAAACCGAGTATTGCTAGCAAAAGGGACTGTATGCCATTTATAAACCTGATCGCTCTTTTTTGAATACGATCAACGATATCAGGTGCGTATTGGGGAGCAGCAACTCAGAAGTGAGAATTATATTCTAGATGTGGTCGAATTTGGGCCTCATACAGCAGAAAGAGTTGTCGGGAGGTAAAGTACTGCTTACATCTGTACAAAAAGAATATTTTATGAACAGCTGCTTTTGTAGCTGACATAAGATGGTCACCTACGATAGATTTCAAGATGCAGCTAATCCTAACATGATCAATCTTCTTTTGCGGACACAATGCAAGGTTGAGTTTTATTATGATTAAATTTAACAAGATTATTACTTCCCAATTCAAGGATACGTGTCTTTGTTGATTGAAATCGCCATTTCAGCTGTATGGTCTTTGTTTGAGATGGAAGGTATGTCACATTATGAGTATGCTGATATTAACTACAATCAAGAGTGCTGTCGTCAGAACAGCAATGGACCGTTGAAGAAATAAAATCATTTATGTATAGCAGAAAAAGTGAAGGCGCTATAGTTAATCCCTGTGGCACACCCGCAGTAATTCCAACTTCTTTTGAAAATAAGCCATCAACTACGAAACGTATTCATCTTTTGTCAAGGAAACTAGAAACCCAATTGATGAGCATATCATTTAACCCAAACGAATTTGGCAAGTAAACACTTTAACTTGATTCAATACTTTTGAGATATTTAAAACGACTACAACTGCTTTATAGGATTGTTCTAATGTATTGTTACCAACTTGTATCACATACGAAAGAAAATCACCTGTTGAACGATTCTGTCTAAAATCATATTGGTGGTCACTAAGGAGTTTGTTAGTTTCAAGGAAAAAGAGGAGTTGCTGATTGATGACTTTTTCCATTATTTTAATCAAAATTGAAGTGATAGCATTGGTGGGTAATTGGAGGGTCAGTTTTATCGTCTTTTCTGAGAATAGGTTATACATCTGCTACCTTCCATGATGAGGCAAATTCCTCAGAAGACATAGAGATCGAATAGAACTTAGATAGGATTGGTATTAGTTCAGAAAGCATTTCTTTAAGGCAATAGCTGCGACACTGTCTGAGTCAGACGCTTTATTGAGATCAAGCGTACTGATGATCGATTCTTGGAGCTTGTACCGAAAATGAATTGAGTTTATAGTATATGAGGAAGAGGTGACTAGGGGCACATATTTTCCAGAATCATTGAAACACAAATTTAATGCAAATAAGTCCACAAAAGAATTGGCTTTGTCTACAGAATCAGCAACTACAAACCCGTCAAAATATGTCAGGGGGGACATGAAGATGTACTAAAGATTTTATTGGTGACTTTAGATAAAGACTAAAGTTTACGACTGCCTAAAGAAAATGTAGTTAGTTCCTTGCATTTTTGTTGTTCAAGCAACTTTTTAATGGAAAACAAATACATTAACCCCTAATTCTATAATTTTGTCAAAACACGTTACTCACACGATCAATCAAAAAGCCAATCAACTGTAATTTTGAAATAGGCGCGGATTATTGTTCTCAAACAGAACCTATCATTATTTTCAAGGCTGCTATATTTGCAAAACACGTGTTCTTACTCGATACTTGAAATTGAGTAGACCAGTTGCACTTAAACTAAGCTTAACGGAATTTTAATAAACAACTTGTTCGTAATTTAACAAAGCTAGCGATAATATAATCAAAACACGACTACACTATGTTTATTCACAATAGAACACCGGTATCACGACTTTACTAATTAAGTCAGTTAGAGAACGGAAACAAAAAGCTTCTATCTTCGAAATTTCAACCTTAAAATTCGTAAACAATGTTTTACCAAACAATGAATAAAAACTATTTACACATTAAAATCTTAATAGAGAATTCGTCAACCTCCAAAATTTATCTTCAAAATACATAAAATATATCCAAGTTAAATTTTCTACATTTCACAAAAAAAAAGCGTTGAGTATTTTTTTTTATTTGGAACTGTTAGACTTTTCTGAAGGCATTAGTCTAAAAGTACTGTTAGTTTAGAGAATTGCGATACTTATGGAGAGCTAAACTTCAAAGATTAGACCATCTAGTTTCAGCAAGATGGTGTGACTACTCAGACGTTTGAAAATAGATATGCCGAAATGCAAGTGCCTAAAGTAAATTGTGGTCATCTAGTAAAAATTATTTATAATTACAAAGTTGTTTTACTCTGTCGTTTATTATTTGTTATACAGAGTTATAAAAACTGATCGTATTTGTTGGTCAACCTTATTTATAGTACTACTCGAATTGAAAATCATTTTATTTTATATCTCAGTACCCTTTAACACATTCGAACCATTGTATAAGGTTTAATTCAGTCTTTATTAATTTTTTAAGCTGATTGAACACTTATCCAATCTTCTGCATGTGTATTTACGTCCACCACTAACACCACTCGATTTAATCTTTAAATACATTTTTTTTTGTTTCTTGTGTTCAAAATTCCACACACGTTGTTAACCATTCATATATATGTTTCTATTTTGTGGCAAGTAATAATCGGGCTTTATTAAAATTGATTCATTGCCAAAGTTGCAAGTAACGATTACACTCAGTGTTCTAAATGACCCTTTGCACAGACATTCAACTCCGCGTTAAGAAACAAATGAATACTCGACGAAATAAAAACTACAGAAAAACACTTTGATGAAGCGGAAAAAAGAAAATATTGGAAGCTTGAAAATGCACATTGTTTCAAAGTTACAAACTTCCACTTCTCTCAATATAAAATGCGATTGAGTGTCTGTTCAAATTTATATAACAAGAGTTTCGAACACAAAGCTTGAAATATATTATACATGAACTAGAAATCTGCAGGTCAAGTATCTTCCACACATATTTATTCGGTTTCAAATCAGATTGACGCTTGAATGATCACATAGATTATATTTAATTTTAATTGCTATATTTTCAACGCTCATTAAACACTGTCACTGGTCAAAGCCTAGAAGATTTGCATACAATGCTACTTTAAAGTGATATCGTTTACATTTAAAAGGTTACTTTACCTTTGTCTCCTTTGAACCCAAAAGATCATGAGCTAAGATATTTTTGCAATTTAACTGGGTGTATTCACTGCCCTTCAAAAATGAATTACACGTATATCATTGCAGTCACCTTTTAATAAGTCAGAATTTTTATAAATCAAATAAACATCTAAGTCTTATGAGCATAAACTTTTTTCTTTATAAAGCGAAAACAAAAAAAAATGAGCCTGCAGACTCTAAACATTTTCTCACAGTCTGTTGTTTAAGTGGATTCAATTAAATACTTTTTCAAACTAGCTGTACTTCACAACGGGATATTATGTCAACAGTAATAGTCTACATGGTATATTTAGTTCAGAAAGCTTAAATCGCCTCTCTGTTCATCCCTCCCATTTCTACCCATGTATACTGGGACGTTTCCCAATTTTAAAGTTTCTAAGTCTAACCTGGGCGTGGAATTTCACCCCCCTCTGATATTGGTTTTCAAGCGCCTTCTAAAGATACTCCCGAAATCATATTAAATTTGAATTTCAAAGATTTTTAAGATGGTTTTGCTATAAGTCTTAAGGAACCCAACAATCCTCATTTCATATCATTTCCTCCTCCTTAGTACTTTTCTCAACTGAATGCGTAAATTCCATAATGGTCTTCATTTTGATAGTAAATCGCTGTTTAGTTTAATGCCGCCCAGCATGATAGTTTACAATATTTTGAACTTTCAACTCCTAAAATTACCCTTGAGGGATGATTAATGTCATAATTGACTTTTCAATGTTTTTCTTTTTTCATTTTCCATCCTCGTGATACTCCACACGGTATACCTGGTTCAGAAAACTTGTTCATCCCTCCCGTTTCTACCCGTTAGAGGATGATTTCGAAGAAAAGTCAAAGCACGTGCTTTACTGAAGAAACATCTAAATATCAATTTTCATTCATCTGGGCTTAACAGCTTTTAAGATATATTCAGCTTGTTGAAACAATTCATCCCTCTTTGTAACCCGATTTTATCCCTCTGGAGTAAAATTCCAAAAAACGGTGAAATATAGGTCTGTTCGATCATTAATGAAAATTGATGCCCCGAGTTTCAGATCACCCACTGTCCGTGTTTACGAAAAAGTCTATTTCTTGAACCCTTAATGTTTACCCCTTTAACGGGGTAAGTTTCAAAAAATCCTTCCTTAATGTGCGCCTACGTGGTAAAGGGTACATGTTACCCAAATTAGAAGTAAAGGCTTGACCAGGTCCAGTGAGTGTATGAGGACAAAGCCTTTCATTAATTTAGATTTGAATGCAGTCACTTTTCGAGTTTCTTCTTCTTACCACGCAACTTCACTAGCACCAACAATACCAGCTAAAATCACTGGGGTCTAGTCTTTAACATTTATGTCAAATTTGAATGAAATCACTAAGTTTTTGTAGAATTGTGGATCAAGAAAAAACATAATTATCCCCTTATTTCGTATCCCAGTCACTAGAATCTAGAAATTTAGGTGATAAACACTGTTAAATTTGGGTACAATTTATTTTCAAGTTTTTGAGTAATTGTAAACGAAAAAACGAAAACCACCCCTCTTCTTATCTCAGTCTTTAACCGCCACTGTCTTGTAACGTGTACGTCAAATTTGAATGAAATCGCTATTTAAACGTTTGTGTTATTGCGGACGAAAGAAAATCGTATTAATCTCTCTTACTCTTTAGCCCGCCGCTGTACCACATTCACCAACACCCCCAAGAATGCTGAGGTGTAAACATTTAAGCCTTAATTATTAATGTCTACTTTTAACGCAGTCGTTGTTTAAGTCTTTGTAGCATTGGGGACGAAATAAAATCATATTGATTCCCCTTACTCCTAATCTCCGCAGCTGTACGACACCCACATGTCACTCGAATCACCAAACCACCAGGAAAAAAAGGAAAAGGTAACGTATTTCATTCCCTCCCCAAGGGGGAGGGTAGGCTGCTCGAGCTTCTCGAGCTCCTTCAGCCAAAATCATGGATTCCCAGCATACATACATACATTACGTATGTATGCATGGTGGGATTAAGGATAGGTGTGGTCTGGATAGGATCGGAAGGAACGGAGTTAGGGTTCTGAGGGGGAAAACACTACCCCAGCATTCGCCTAAGTAGCCGCACGTGGTGTATATATACGCAGTGACCATGCCGCTACATGTGTATGAAGAAAACCCCCTGAAGAAACGTCATACAAGGTAGACGGTAACGGGAATCGAACCGATTGCCTCCCGAATGCTAATCAGGTCGTGTCACCACTACATGATTAGCATTCGGGAGGTAAAGGGATCGATTCCCGTTACCGTCTACCTTGTATGAGGTTTTTTCAGGGGGTTTTCCAAACCACCAAGAATCAACGCTGTCCAGATATTTAAGCTTTTAACATACATATCTTATTTGAACGAAATACTGCTAAATACGTGTATTAAATTGAAATACGATTACATTTCAACCTTTTGGGTTATTTCACACGAAATAAAATCGTGCTTGCCTTACTCCTTTCCGCACAGATTATTACACGGCCAATTTGCACTAGGCGTCGCGTATGCCTATCAAAGTAAGTGGGTTTCCAAGATAAAGAAAAGTGACTTTTAATATTCGTGCTTACCGGAAACCAACTCTAATATCTATAATAAGAAGTTCAAAGGAGCCACTGAAATCAATGCTTATATCCAGAAATATATATATTCAAAGTGTTTTTCCATGTGATTACAGAACATGAAAATAGTAACCCAAATGTTTGAGATGGTAACTCAAATTCAAATGCAAGTTTTAGAGTCTACCTAAAATTTATCAGGTGCAATAGGCTTTACATAATTAACGTTAGTAACCTTCATCAATACCACAATTACTAAGTATTCACAATGTTGTATTTGATCATACGTAAGCTGATGTGTGCTTGAGATAATTAATATTTGATGAAGCACAACTTTTCACTTTCTTTCCGATTTCATAACTATTTGATTCAAACCTCAACCGGAAATGTACTCATTCAATTTAATTAAATTAAAGACAGTAAACAAACAATCGCTAAAATTTTGAAAAAGTAAAAACACATCCACAATAAAATCAACGTTAGTTAACATCTTTACTAATAAATATTTAAGTAAAACTTTTCTTGTGCACTTTCGTTATTACTCAATGAACAGCAAAAAGAAAAATATTAAACAACACTGACTTAATTTCAAAGCTGCAGTAAAAAAAGTTAATCTGATTTTAAATTGGATAATCCAGTGCATGTAAATGAATAGTCGTTATGTGCGAAATAAGATTTGGCTTCATTTACTCAATATTGGTTGTTAATCGTGATATTTGCTCAGCTAATGCCTAGAGGTCGCATTAAATAATGTAATAAATAATTTCCAAAATTAAGACAGTCTTTAATATGTGTTAGTTGTATACGTTTTTGTAAATTGGAGATAAGATGTAATTTACCGAACATCTGTAACAAATAGGTAAATTACGTTAAGATTCTTTTTATGGCAAAGAACCTGTAAAATAATTTAATGTAAATAAATAAAACAATATTTGGCCTAACAACTCGGCTTAACTATTTCTCGAGTTGCTCAAGATTCAAATGTGTGTAGATTGAGTCATTGAACTTCAATCCTCCATTCACAATTACTTTCATAATTAAACACTATAAAAAATGTAGCTGTAAATACTTTCCAACTATCATTTAAACTGATTATTCCGAATCAAACTACGCTAAGTAATTGTTGGGATAAAAAATATCTAAACACTTAATATATACATATTAAATAAAAATAAGATGTTGAATGGTAAACTACACCAATGTGGTAACTTGTATTTATATAATTCCTTAACGGATGAACATAAAACTTCCTTGGAAAATATGTAGAAGGTCCACTAAGGTGATAATTAAGTGAGTTTGGATATTCATATACGACATGAAGAACAATCGAAATCAAATGCTGGCCCTATAGGTTATTCCCAAGTTAAGTTCCTCTAGGTCCAATATCTGTTGGACATCAACAACACTTTTAATTGGTTAGGCAATTATCAACTACTCGTGTGTGACTAATATGTGCCCACTGGCGCGCTGAAATTTCCGCTAGTTCAATTAGATGCTTTAATCACGTGGTCGCTCGATATTTTCATCACTACAGATCAACACCTTAGCTTAAGGTATCTACTATGTTCTCTGCTAATACAAGTTTATTACATGTATTACTTTTCTAGTGCACTTTATTACATACAATTGGTTTTACAAAATTAATTGTCTTATATTTCTTAATAAAGGGGTATAATTTTAAACTCACCTTTCTTTACTGTACGCGATATAATGAACCTTTTAAACCAGTTACTTGCTTAACTTTGTACTTCAAATTACTTGACAGCCATAACGACCTTAATTTAAAACTTCGTCGTCATTCTGTTCAAAATCTTTTGGACACCAACAACACTTTCTATTTGAGGCGTATAGATGCAAAGTGCGACATGTCACAAATTTTAGGAAATTGAGTTTACATAACCGTTGGGTTGTAAATTTAAAGACGCATCTTTTGGACTATATTTCAGCTTCAAACTGCGACATATAACGTGTCAATCAACGTTTAAAAAGTGGCTTGAAATTCAAATTCAAGTTTTGTGCAAAGTGAGACATGTCCACTAGAGCCAATCAGCTATCAAAGATTAGTCATCTGACCACACGTCTATTTGAACCAGTTGGTGTGATTATTACGCAGAATTAGTGGTGGTTTTTGACAGTCTGTTGTGCTTTATTAGTTTTAGTGTAGTTTATTATAAACAATTGGGTCTTAAGTGGTTAATAATAATGGAAGTTGATTCAATAAATGCAGATTTGATTAAACAATGTGCTAAAACTAAAGCAAGATCAAAGTCTGTTAACGCAAGCGGAAGTAAAAGGGCTAAAGCAAAAGCTATTCGGTAAGTAGATAATGGCAATAAAACTATAGTCCTATTGTAGTTATTATTCTTAAAACAGGTATTCGCCAAAGTCGTTACCGAATTTTCCTAAGTGTGGACACAAAGGCAGACCTTATCAACCATATCAATGTGAGTCACGCTTAACAATGAGAGATATAAAATATTTTCATTCAACATTCTACGTCAACAAAACGAAAACTGCACAAGATGCTTTTTTGGTCGCGTATTGTAAAATCGGCAATCCCAAGAGAAGGCGTTCTCGCACTGATAGTGTGAATCGTAAGCCCAAATCAGCATCCATTAAATACTCAGTAAAAACTGCTTACGGAAGTGTAGTAGCAGTTTGTAGAGAAGCATTTCTAGGAATTTTAAATGTGAAAAAAGACCGTGTTTTAAGGGTACTCAAAAAATTTAAAGCGAGTGGACAATTACCTCAGGAGATGAGAGGAGGTAATAGAATAAAAACCAGAAACGATGCCAAAAAACATGCAATGAAAACTTTTATTGAATCCTTGCGATGTACAGAAAGTCATTACTGCCGTAGCAAATCAATCCAAAGAATATACCTATCTTGTGACCTCAATATTGTTAAACTAACTATGGAAGATATTTAATAATAATCAAATCAATAGTGATATCAAGGTGAAGGGAAGCTACTTCAGGAATTATTTTTGCAAAAACTATAACATAGGTTTTGGTAGCCCCAAATCAAATGTATGTTCTACGTGTCTTAAGTACAAAGAGAAACTCAAAACTGTTACTGAAGACTCCATCAAACGAAAACTGATTATGGAAAACAAAATTCACAAATTAAGAGCTAACAGCTTCTACAACCTATTAAAAGAAGAAAGCCCCAAAGTGTTGTCGTTTTCTTTTGATTGTGAAAAAAATTTGCAATTGCCGAAATTACCCGATCAACAAACTTACTTCAGCATGCAAATAAACTTCTACAATTTTACTGTGGTTATTGGGAGTTCAAAGACCAAACTCACACCCAGAAATATGTATAGTTTTGTGTGGACGGAGACTGAAAGACCAAGAAGTTGCAATGAAATTGCATCAGCAATTCATCATCTATTGAGTACGTATGAAATTGATGATCAGATAACCACTATTCGTTTATTTTGTGATGGGGCTGGCAGCCAAAATCAAAACACAATAGTTATGGGAATGTTGTGCAATTGGCTGTTGTGTAAAGCTCCGAATCATGTAAAACAATTGGAGATCATTTTTCCTATAGTGGGACACTCGTATATTCCCCCAGATCGCGTATTTGGCAACATTGAAAGAGTAGTAAGAAGGACTTCAACGGTGACACACCCAGATGATTATATAAATATTATAAAACAACATGCCACAGTTTTGAGAATGGGAGAAGGTTACAAGGTACACGATTGGAGATCCGAAGCTCAGAACGTATTAAAACCGCCAACGTCTTGGCATTTCAAATTTCAACCTACGAAAAGGTTTATATTGACAAAAAGTAATTCAGGTGGAATTCTAATTAGAGGAGAACCATTTTATCGTAGCGATGTGGGTGAAGGGAAGGGAGTTTGTAGAAAGGGAAAAAACTTGAAGCTAATGTCGCCTAGAGAATTGAACTTGGGAGTTCTTATAAAACCAGACAAAGTAAAAAGTATTTCAAGTTTACTAAGTTCACATTATGGTTCTGATTGGAAAGATGACGAATCATTGAGTTATTTTAAAACTTTATTCCAAGTTCCAGCTAACAATCGTACTTTGAAACCCCCGGAAACCGACCAAGAAAGACGTGATGAAGAATTTGAAGCAGAAGCTGATAATTTACATTTTTGAATTAGCTGTCACAATTATTGTTTATTATTAAAATTTGTTCATTTTTCTTCTTTATAAAAATATAAAATATAATGCTTTGCAACAGTTTTTAATTGGAAATAAACATAGTAGGTACAACAAATTTCTTCAGTTCGCTACAAAGTGCGACATGTCCCTCTTACTTAGTTGCAAAGTGAGACATGTCCATAATTCTTTTTGATTTCGTTCAAAAACTACAGCTTTAATATTTTCCAAACTTAAGATACCTTATCTAGAACACATCTACATAATGTATGAAAAGAAAAGAGCTGTATAACTCTTCGAATTTCGCCGCTGCACGTTTTTCGTGTTTTGTTCAAATGTTGATCATTTGGACATGTCGTACTTTGCATCTATACGCCTCATTTGTTTAGGCAATTATCAAATACTCAAAGGCATTTGACCAAGTTTGGCATAAGTGTTTACTTGCCAAACTCACCTCGTTTGGGTTAAATAATACGCTTATCAACTGGGTTTCTAGTTTCCTTGATAAAAGACGAATACGTGTCGTAGTTGATGGTTTTTTTTTTTCAAAAGAAATTAGCATTAACGCGGGCGTACCACAGGGATCCGTTATAACGCCTACATTTTTTCTGCTGTACATAAATGACCTTATTTCCTCAACAACTAACCCTATCCATTGCTTTGCTGACGATAGCACTCTTCACTGTAGTTCATCTCAGTCTACTCATAGTGATAATCCACCTTCTATGTGAAATCAAGAAATTAAAGCTAAAATGGCAAATTCAATCAACAAAGACATTCAACGTATTCTAGAATGGGGAAGCAATACTCTAGTTAAATTTAATGCTAACAAAACTGCCTTGTGTCCGCCAAAAAAGATCGATCATTTCCTGTTGTATTTATGAATGGCTCAGTTCTTAAGTTTTCAGACCCTATTACTCTGTTGGGTATGGCTGTATCTTCAAATCTCTCATGGGTTGACCATCTTCTGTCAGCTATCAAAACAGCTGCTCGTAAAATAGGCCTTTTGTACAGATCTAAGCAGTACTTTACCTCTCGACAACTCCTTCTGCTGTATGAGGCCCAAATTCGGCCTCATCTGGAACATAATTCTCACCTTTGAGTTAGTGCTCCCCAATACGCTCTCGATATCGTTGATCGTATTCAAAAGAGAGCGATTAGGCATATAAACGACCCATCCTTAACTTCTCACATACGGTCCCTTGAGCAGAAAAGGATGGTTTCAGTTCTTTCTTTGTATTATCGTTATTACAACGGATATTGTGCTGCTGAATTACATTCTTTGATACCATCTCGGGCAATCTTTGCGAGAAACACTCGATTCGCTCATTCACATCATCAGTATGCAGTACAAATCCCCACTTGTCGTACTAAACGGCCGCAATCCTCATTTTTCTACACGGCTTCTAAACTCTGGAATGATCTCCCTAGTTACTGTTTTCCTCTCACTTATGATATGAGAAAATTTAAAGTAGCTGTTCATAGGCATCTATTGGCAATTCATTATCCCTCTATTCATCCTCCTAAGTGTTCCTGAGTGCTTTATCACGATAGGCCAAATTTAGCCTGTTCAGGTCCACAATCATAAAAAAAAACACGTTTATGAGATTAACATATCCGCCCTGACGACCAAAAATTCCCGCTGGTGCAATTAGTTAGGCTTTAATCTCGTCGTCGCTAAATGTCTTCATCACTACGAATTAACACCTTAGTTTAAAGTATCTACTATGTTCTCAGCTAATACATGTTTATTACAAGTATTACTTTTCCAGTGCATTTTAATACATACATAATTTTCTTAGATTTCTTGATAAACTCCCATTTTATTTTCTCGATATAATGAACCCTTTAAACTAGTTACTTGCTTTAATTAGTACTTCAAATTGCTTTACATCAAATTTCATTTAGAACTGTCTCAGATTCTATCTTCTTAAAAAAAAGAAATACTGTAATCAAATTTATTAAAAGAATTTCGTCGTCATTGGGTTCAAAATGACGTCTAGTTAGACTCGCTTCGCAACATCAAGACTCTACAACCTCCTCTGTGTTTCTTTTCATACCACGTAATCACGCCCCTCTTATCAATGACAATTTACTCTCATCATTTAACTCTATTCCATTTCTAGATCTTACATTCAGCGTGAAAATTTATTATGTTACTTGATAGTTGGCTTTCATTCGCTCTATAAAAATTTTACATTGATGAGCGGACAAATATGATGTACGAAAACTCATTTAAAAAGTTAGGGAATGTACCCTCAATACAACTAGACGCGTTACTCTTTGGCGCATTTCCCAAAATATAGACCAGTAGCTGAACGGGAGCACCAATGTGTTGCGTAATATTTTTACCTTTACATTCTTCATCCAAAATAAAGTCAGTAAATGGTCAAATGTTTCGTTTTATGTTTAAGTATCATTTACTGTAGCGTTATATGGTACATTAAAATATCTGTAGCGTGGTATCTAAAAAGTTCACTTAAAAAAATTTTGCTGGGTACAAATACGCTGTTACAATCTCGAAAGTTACGTTACACATTCGATACGGTACAAAATAAGCCTAATCTTCCTAACTGTCTTCACCAAATTCAACCCCTACCAAACGTCACTGGGGTTTAAACTTTTAGGTCATAAACACTTATATAAAATTTAAATGCTTTCAAGTATTTGACATCCAGAATGCACTCACTCAAAGGAACTCAAAACGAATATTTCGTACAATTTGAATTTTTATTTTTATTCTACCCAATATTAGAGAAGACGTCACAAAGAAAAACAACTTTTTACCCAAATTAATGTATAAATAAAGATAGTACTATAATTAGGAATTTTCTCAACGGTATCAACATGTTTTGCGAGGTCGCCAAGTTCTTTGCTAGAGGTTGAGCTTGATGACAGCTACTTTGCTACATTTTTGACCATTGGTGAGCGGAAAGTAATTAAGTAGATGTTAAACATGTAAACGAATGACGTCTGAACTGCTATACGGTATCCATTAAACTATGCGTATTTGAATACTTAATGGATCAAGAACATAAGTCTTCCTAGTTTTTTTTTTTTCTAAAGACATTAAAACATAAACAAAGGTGTTTGATTATTTGTATAAAATAATTTGATGTTTTCCACTATAAAAATTCTGAATTTATGTCGCAACAATGCCATCACTCTATTTCCCAATGACAATAGACCAAGGGGAATGGAATTCACCATGTGGGATACTACATTATGCTCTATAATACATAATAATGATAATATGTTTGCCCACAATTCAATCACTACTCCCAATGGAAGTGAAGCAAGAACAAACATGTTCAGAATAGCCCAATAATATTTTTATATGCTCAATCTCCATTAAGCTTATTAAATAAGCGAGTTACCAACTAAGCTCGTCAAGGAAGGTCGTGGATTTTAGTAACATGTAAAATATGGGAAATAGTACTTCAAAATGCACACTTACTCTCAAATAAAGCCCAAAAAGAATAGAGTAGGTCATAAGATACAATCGATATTTTGATAACGGTACTTAATGCTACATCAGTAAATAATTTTTTTTTAATGCAATCACTTAAACTTCTCCTTTGCCCTTCAGACATTCTACATAAAGGTTTACTATTACCAAAATTTATATATTTTTTATTTTTGTTTATAGCTCAAGTTGTCGAAGAAGGGATAGTTCGTCTGATTCATTGTTACCTCTCTTACTACTGACTGATTCAAAACAAAACAATGGTTTTAGACGTGACTTGTATGTTATAGACAATATTTACATTTGATGGAATACGAATTGTCAACTGAAAACCATAACGTACATGGTACGTACATGGTTTTAGAACGTAATATTGAGCGATCATGTTTACGATATGAAAATGAATTTGGTTACGGTTTTCACATAAAATGTTTAAAATACCTGCTGGATTACGCGTAGCAATTTTTTTTTAATCGTTAGACTAGATTTACGGAACAATTGGGTTTTAAGACGTAAATCATTTGGTGACTTTCCTTAACAAGGATTTATCCAGGACAAATTTAACAGAAAATTGCCGGATTATATAGAGAATAAGCTCCATGACACTTTTTTTGTTAGCACGATCAAATGATAATTACAGGATTCTGGTTAACTGAAACACTTTAAACGTATTTATATGATGGTCTTATAACTTGATTTTAATGAGATAAAATCTAATAGGATTAGTGATAATATCGACAGAGAGACAATAAATTACTCCTTAGATATAAACACCAATAACTAAGAAAGATGGTTAATTAATAATCAATTTAGGCACCTGATGCAAATAATTTTGATACTTTAAACTACCTCTAAAGTGTCAAAATTTCCAATAAAACACCCTGCACAGATAGTAATATTGTAGACTACCCTATTCATCAAAACAACACAAAATATTTCGCGCCTCAATCCAAGTGTTCGGACAAGTGTACGTTCTTTGGAGACGCCGATTTCTCCTAAACGTACACTTTCGGAAATACCACTTAGTCCAAGATATCTAATAGAGCCTCCGCTAACCTACAGTTGCTTGAACATTGTAACAAGAGTAGCTGAGATAAAGTAGTTAATTGAATTATGAAAGTAGGTAATGATAGAACCGTTCGCGAGCGGTTGTGATTGTCGCTCTTCGGTATATAAACAGTAAATATACTAGGCCGATCCTAATCCACTTTTGTCACTAGATTTGTCACCAGATTTGGAAAAAGTCACCAGAAAAATCACTATATTTCTAGGTTGGTAACATTGCCTGTTTCAAAGTTACCGATTCAAGGCCAGGTGGCCGCGGTGACACCTTGAATCGACAGGGTTACCAACCTTTCCTACGACGTGGCCTTGAATCGGTGACCTTGAAACAGGCAATGTTACAAACCTAGAAATCTAGTGACCTTTCTGGTGACTTTTTCCAAATCTAGTGACAAAAATGGATTAGGATCGGCCTAGTATATCTACTATGAACTCTATAACAGATCGTGCCGAGATAGTAAATCACAGTAGTAAACGAATATTATGAGCAAATAATAAATTGTGCGAGGTTTAAAGTTTAAATACTAGGTAAGAAATCATATGTGTTAACTGGAAATTGAAACGAAAAATAGATTACTTCTAAATTAAGTGTATAACATAGTACGGAATCAGTACAAACAGGACAGTCCGAACCTCGGTATCGAACGTAAGCCCATTCTCTCGTAAGAGCTCTTGTGATTTTTATTACAAATCTTTTAATTTTAGAAAAAAAGAACTTAGCATTTTTACGCTCATCGTTCCGGCATCGTGATCTCTGCTGCTTCGGAGTTAGATGTGTCACTGCTTGCATACCGGTAAAACGAAGAAGCGGTCATCAGTAGAGGAGCCACAGCCTAGCAGCAAGCAGGAGCCGCCGGAATACGGCAGGAGCGAAGAACAAACATAAAAGAACAACTACAGTATCGACGTCGGGTAAAACAATAGGTAACGGTTAATAAAAAATACGTTTAAATAGTTTTAATTTATTGTTTTATTTTAACACTTGTTTTCCTCCTTTTCTATTTGGGTCTCTGATTTCCAAGTCTTTATTCCTCGGGGTATGAGACTGCACCTCGTCGGAGACCCGGCCTTTTTTTAAAACTATTTCTTTCTTTACTTTTTTACAACCTTAATAACAACAACGGCGATATTTAAGCACGGTCGCCACACAGCTACACACAACCCTCACATACGCACATACCATCGCCTCTCCACCACCATCTCACGTACACGCTCCCATTCAAATGCCTCGTCCATCTCATCCACACACTCCTACATCTCTACACGTTCCACCACCTCCACAATACCACACAAACCTGCACACACATAGAAATCCAAACACACACACACACAAACCCGCACAGGCACACAAACCCGCCCTCTTACCCACACCCATCTAGCCACCTGTACCTGCCGTTATTTCTACAACCGCCGCTTCCCCCAAACCTAATCCCACCCGTTCTCAATCCTCGAGGTATTGCATCTGCAATATCCCGAAATACATAACCACTCAGAAATCCCTATTCAGTTCCCTTAAACCCCTAAACCTTCCCTGGTTAAACTTAACGTATAACGACAACCACACCTGTCTCTTAGAGACCTCCTTTCCCTTGCCGGATGGTACACAGCTTAGGCTGCGATACCACTTCGGCGATCTAACCGTCACCCCTACTCAACTCTCCGGTCCCCGTCCCTCCAACTCCACCCCTAGACCCCTTCCTTTTCCTGCGTCATTCATCACGTGGATAAGGACGTCCTAGTCGAAGAGATCCCGGATGCGATCGATCTTTCACAAGTGAACAAGATCGTTCGTATCACCTCTAAGGCTACCTACACTCCCACATTCCTAGTCCGCGTCATAACCCCATCCAAAACCACCCCCGACTTCCTCCTCGCACGCGGTGTCGTCATGTTCGGGCGACAGTACAGTTGGGAACCATTCCTTATCCTGCAACCTCTCCCCAAGTATTGCTCTACCTGCACGCAGGTGGGACATACCGATGAGGAGTGCCCTTCCCGCTCCGTCCGTTGCACTAACTGGCAAAAGACACAGATCCTCCTCGTGCAAATCCTCGGCGAACTCATGATGTAAGAATTGCAGGGAATCCATTGCCCATTTCCCATTTCCTTCACTGTTGATAGAAATCTTTATGCATGATTAGATGATAAGAATACTAAATATAATAGGATTGTTTCTTATGTGTTAATGTAAGCTATGCATTTCTGCATTGGAATTTAGTCTTATTAAAAGATCGTTGATTTATTTCGATTTAACTATTAGTACAAAAGCTTCAATATGTATCAATAAAGTTACAAATCACATGTATCTTAAGCAAACCAAATTGAATATAAATTTGGGCAATTGAGAACAATAACCATTTCTTTTGATAAACACACAATAAATGAGTTTGGTGAAACAACATCGAGTTCATTTACACAAACTGAAACCTGATAGCAAGTAAAACAAATTGAAACTAAATTAAAAGGTAACCATTTTATGTTCTCACAAAAACATAACTTTTATTAAAGGAATTTGTAATTACTAAGAATTGTAAAAGAACCCTTGATTTATTCTTTGTAGCGAGTGTAAACACACAAAAAGGAATAAGCCACACATATGGTTTACCCCGTTACAAATTGGCGACCAACGTGGTGGGTACGATCGATTAACCCATAAAGAGTTTAAGAAGTCTAAATAATAAATAAAAATTGAATTAATTAACAGTGTATCATAGGTTAGGAATTTGAAAAAAAAATTGATTGATTTAGTTTTAATTTCGAAAAAAGTTTAGAAATAATTAATTATCAGTGGCGCAGTTTAATTTTTACTCTTGATCTTATATAGGAAGTTACGAAGGTAGGTATACTTTTATTGTTGTATGGAATTACGATCAGGCTTTAAGAAACCGGAAAGGAAGTTAATTACAATGAACAAACAAGTCAAAATGGATACAGAACGAACAGAACGGAGTCAACCAGAAGAAACGTGTGACAGTCTAGACGCAATATTTAGCCAGGATCGTATAATATATTAATAGCGGGAGTATCTGTTCAACAACAATCGAGTGAACATGTTATTAGCCAAGATGAGAGAGGGACAAGAGAAAATAGAAATCAGTCAAAAACCTAGTCAAGAAAAATTAAAAGTAATTTTCAAAGAAGAAATGAGACATCAAGTAGAACGTATGGAAGAAAATTTAAGAAAAAGCAATAATGAAATAATAACCAAGTGTAATGAAGCAATCAAGAAACAGAAAAAAAGACACAGATCAGCAAATTTATGTACAGAATATAAAAATGAAGCAAATTGAAGAAAAACATGAATACGTTAGAGCTCAAATAGGCCGCACAGTAGGCGAGATAGGAAGTAAAGTAGGGGAAAATGAAGAAAAAGTACTAGAATGCGAACAGCAAATTAGTAAAAATGATGAAGCTATTATTACATTGGAGGAAAAATTGTACGAAAAGGAAAAAACTCTAGGAAAAGAAAGGACAACAGCAGTATATCGAGTAGAATGGTACCACAACAACCGAGAAAGTTTGATGGAAATATAAGGACCCAATGAATTTCATAGAGGCATTAGAAAACTATTATTATGCGTATGTCTGTTGCAATACGTAGACAAAGTATATGGAAATCGCTAAAAAGTAAAGGGATGCCTCATAAATTCATAAACTTAATTAAAGAAGGCTACAATGAATTATCGGAACCACTTCAAACCGCAAGTGGTGTACGCCAAGGTTGCGTCCTCTCGCCCCTATTGTTTCTTATTGTGCTTGACGAAGTTCTAAAGATGGTGACGCAAACAAAACCACGCTTACAATGGAACCAGTGTGAAACTCTAGAAGATTTAGATTTCGCAGATTACATATGTTTATTAGCACATACGGCAAACCACACTTAGGAAAAATTAAATAAATTGTGTGTAAAGGCGGGGAAAGTCGGTCTACAAATTAATACAAAAAATACTAAGTGTCGGCGTATGAATATAGTAGTTAGATAATAATATAATAGAAAAGTTAACGAGTTCGTATACTTAGGTAGTACAGCGGCCGTAAATGATTGTTTAACAAAAGATGTCCTAAAAATAATAGATAAAGCTTGCAATGTGTACCTCAGATAAAAAAATGTGTGGAGTTCAAAAACTTTGACTCTTAAGGCTCAAGTGCGGGTGTTGAATGCTATAGTTAAACTTGTTTTATTGTATGGGTGCGAATCATGGATGGTCACAGCAGTAATAAAACGGAAGTTACAAACATTTATAAACAGGTATTTGAGAGGATAATACTAATTTGGTGGCCAGAAACAATATCAAACAAAGACCTATGGGGCCAAAGAAATCATACAGATATTAATATAGAAATCACGGAAAGAAAGTATTGATGGTGAGACCATACTCTGAGAAAAAACGACAACAAAGTCTGCAGAAAGGTGTTAGAATCGAACCCACAGGAATACCGAAACAGGGAACATCCGAGACGAACGTGGAGAAAAAGCATTGAACTAGAGACGGGAAAAACCATGTAGCAACTGAGTCGAAGCCAAAGAGAAGAAAAAATGGAAAACATATAACTATAGGGGAATAATGTGTCTTATTATTATTATTATTACGAAAGTAAGATTTTAACACCTTCAAAAACCAAACTCTTTCTGAAATAAACAAACACTAATGTTTTAATTATGCTCAAATGATGCTACAATACTTAATAAAAATAATTAATAAAGTAACATGATGAAAGAATTTAAATAAATGTTAAAAAGTTATGTATTGTCTAAGGCAACCAAAAATTAAACCTACGTTAAACGATTAAACTGGTATTTCAATCATAAAGAAAGAACCAAAGAAAATTCCTAATATTATCTGTACGTGATTAATGCATCAAAAAAATTCAATTATTTATATGTAACCCTGAAAGAGAATGTTGATAAAAAAAACTGCATGAAAACAAGAATAAATTACCAGCTTTGAAATTATAAAAAAACGTTAGTATAATTTGGGTGGTCGTGAAAACAAGAATTCATAACTGGAATTTATATTAAGAAACGCAGATAATCGGAAGCGAGAAAAAGAACATTATTCAAAAAGTCCAGTAGCAATACTAAAACATAGCCCACAATAAATAAACATAATAAAAAAATGTTTGGCCAACAGCAGTAAAAGTAAAATCCTTAATTACATTTTGTTGTACACCAATTACAAGAAAATTTAGCACAAAGTAATTAAGACTATGTATGCTTATCAATGAGTTTTTATTCAGTTCGCAAAGTATCGGAAGAAAAGGTTCTGTCGCCGCTGGTAAAAACTGGGTACGGTAACTAATCCTAGGATGCATGTTTATTTCTATCGACGTTAAGGCATAACATGAGTCCCGAAGACTCTCATAGAATATATACGTAAAATTGAGTTTGTTTTGTTTTATTTAGGGTAAATGTAAAACAATTTTTAAATCTTTTAACCAAGTGGTACTCAATCACAAAAAAACAGTTATTCGCAAATGCCCAACATGTATTTCGTAATTTAGAATTAACTATAACTATATTAAATATATATTTTGAATTTTTACACGTTTTACATGCTATTACACTGTAATCTTTACATGTAGGTTTTTTACATTTATCACACGGAGAGCACTCATTCTACTTATCTTATATGGACACATGCTACATCTTTTTCTTTTCGGTGGTAAGTTAGATTTAAGTAGAGGTGGTTATGGAATGTCACAATTTTTTTTATACCGTCTATAATACTGCGTTGTAGTTTAGAATTCTGAGATCTCACTTTCATAAACAGCAATATTAATTCGTGGGCTAGTTCTGTCAAAAATAGTCGCCTTTAATGATTTTGATTGGCAGCATAATTTGAATCCATAATGTTCGACCAAACTGCAAATGGCCAGCGTCGAGTTTGGCGCTCACATGTGTAATTAATCAACATTTGATCCATGTGATCCACGCCACCCTTTATGCTGTTGTAAAATTTTATTATGCCTAGCTTTTTTTAGTCCTTTCTATATCAATTTTATCATCGTGATGTATGGAACTTACGAGCACAACTAATTTATTTTTCTTCGGGGCGTAACTCACTAGAGTTAAATAAAACAGATCTCTCCTTGTTGGGTTGGAAATTTGATGGAATTTCTCCTTTGTTTTTGCGAAGTGTTCCTACACAAGTTACGCCGGCAGTTAAAAGCTGTTGAATCAATGGTACACTTGTAAAATAGTTATCAAAGGTTATATTTCGAGAATTATTTTTTATTGATAACACTAAGGTTTTGGCTACATTTTCTGAGACGTTTTTAGATTTCTGATCACCTGGCTGCTTTCCCAAGTAAACTAAACCATCTATTGCATAGCCACTTTCACATATCCAAAAGAACTTTATGCCATGATTTGCAGGTTTACTCGGCATATACTGAATAAAACTACTGCGTCCTGTAAATGCTAATAATTGTTCATCGATAGTTACGAATTCTTTTGGAATCGTAACAGTTCGACGTTGAACAAGGAATAATTTCCAAATATGGCGTATAGCGGTGAATTTATCAGTCTCAACTGTAACAGCTCTTGTTCGTTTGTCGTGACATCGTAAAATCCTTCTGATAATCTCAAAACGATTGACAGACATCGTTGATGTAAACAGTGGATTAGAACAATTGTCAAGGAATAATTTTCTAACTGGAACATCCCAACTTTTCTCTGCACCTGCAAGTATTAGTAGACCAAAGAAAGCGTTTATCTCGACCAGAGCAATATTCGTCCATTTCTTCTCTTTCCTTACCTTGTTTACCTTCGCGATTTGTACAAAGTAAGACTTCATTCACTATTTCTGGAGTTATAAATTGATCTCAAACAGACTTTTTAGATAATATGCGAGTATTTTTATTGCATACTGTCAGGGTATTTTGAACACCCTGTATACGTATTGGGTAATTTTGTTTGTAGTCTTATGTACTTAGTTAGATTTCGTATACACATATATTTTTTTTTGTCAAGTTATGTTTTATAGTAAATTTGTTTTAACGTGTGTAGCGACCTTTAGGGATGGTAGGTGTGTGGTGAGCTTTAGATTCTTTGTTTGTGAAATTATTGTTCCGAAATTTAGGTTGTTTTTCCTTATTATTCCTCGTTTATAGAAGTTTGATTAACGTTTGTTTGTATATAGTGGTATATAAGTTTAATCAAGGTTCATTTCGTTTGTTTTCCGTAAAATATAATAGAAAATTAAGTAATTTAAATAAATAGTGTGGAATTATCGGCGTATGATGTCATGTTAGCGACATAAAGACGCTTAAGTATAGTTGTCCAGTTTATTATTAGGTATTTGGTTTTGATTTATAGAGATTGCATGTGGGCCTTATTGTTCGTACTTTAAGGTAAACATAAAGAGGCTGTACAGGATACTTTGGCTGACGTTTGAGTTTTTCAACATTTACCGAGTCCTTACGGACGGAAACGAATTTGTGTATCGGGGTACCTTATTTTCCCCTTCCGTTTTTTTAATTGGTGGAATTAAATTAGATAAGAGTTTTTATGAGTAATGGGATTCAAAATTCAAAGATGGAATTTGTTAATAATTTTTGGGATTCAAAAACTGATCGTGTTTTCGAGTAGTATACGTTGCCGTTTATTGTTACGCTTTAAGGGGGTGGTTTAGAACGTTGAAATTTTGGACCTTGTGGTGTTTAACGAACGTACTTTTTTTGTGTAGTAAGGGTAGTTTAGCTACTCCTGAAGATTACCTGTGAAAGGGATTTATTAAAATTGTTCATCACCAAAGGATTATACCTAGTGCTGATTTCGGTTTTACGTAAAGTTACCTAGAGGACATCGTCGTGTTGTATAAGTGCTTCAGTGACCTCTTTGGTTTATATCGCTTCTGCGGATATTAACATCATCGTTCTTGCAGTGCCACCTATTTATCGTACAAAGCGTGTGTAAAGATAAAGAAACTTTCGCAATATATTAAAATTTATAGTAATTTAAATCAAGTTATTAACATTTTGGATTATTAGTGGAAATAAAACCAATTAAAAGCTAAAAGTTATCAAGTAATTGTGAACGCTTAAATTATTTTTATTTTAAAAGAAGTTTTGAATTTATGCAGTAACATTTTAACGCGATTCAATCAAGAAATTGTTTGTGTATCGTAGAACAATAGTCAACATTTCATTCATCTTATGCCAGACCAGGAAGATTTCATTTCCGTCATAGCCGTAACCGACCACCTGGTTATCTTCCACTTACATTGTAACACAGAAGAGGTGTAATTCTAGACCTTTAAGGTAACAATATTGTTTTTTTATTGAATATTTCAAGATTTTTTGTGTGTTTCGATTTATTTTTTTTATGTGTTGATGAAGGTTTGAAAGCGGGGTCATTATCTTTTTTTGTTAAAGTAAGTTGTTGTTTGAATTTGTTTAGCGTAATTAATTATAGTTTTGACGCTCCGCCTTCACACTTTTTATTTTAGTATTAAAGGGCAATCGACCCTATTGTAGTGTGGGTATATTATCCACGAATTTTATATTTAGGTTAAACGATTTAGACTGGCGTAAAAGCAGTATTCTGATCAGACATCCTGTCGCCTTTTAAGTGTTTGTATTTTTTTGTTTATACTCATTATCGTATGTTTACATTTTTTTATATTTATCATTTTTTATTATTTTATTATAGTTTGTTAGGTTTTATAAATGTGTTTTGATTCTATGGAAACCCTTTTGTGTTACATAAGAGTTTTTTTTGCAAATTACAAATTACCGGCGTTTTAGTTTTTAACGTAACGAGGTTAGTTTTTCTGATTTTATCGAGTAATAGCGTTCTTAATATTTAGTCTTTTATTTGATTTTTAGTTGAGCATTAATTCATTTAGAGTTCATTTTATAGATTTTTTTGTTTTGTTTTGATTATTATTTAATGCCTAATTATTTACACTGAGGTGTAGTAACGTAAAATTATTGAGTGTTTATCACGCTTTTATTTGACAAGCGTGTAGTGTTTTTTTGAAGCCCGATTTCAGGTAGTTTGCTGAGTTGCTGTCCAGCACACCTGGGATTGATTGCGGATAGGTAAGCGTATGTTTTTTGTATGTTTAGACACGCTATGTACTCGTAATTTTGGCACGACAACCCTTATTTTGACTACTAAACATTCTGGCGCCCAAACCTTCGATTTTGTCTTCATCCCCTATTTTGACTTACGTAAGATTTACTATTCTGGATGTGCAATTTTTTTTTAACATCTGACCTACACCCATACGCTGGCTAGTCGGGGCAAAAAGGCCAATTTATCTGTAATCCCGTTCTACCACCCGTTTATACCGTTACAATACACCCGGTGATAATATTTGCTGGCTTACCTTTTTGTTGGGAAGGAAGACTAGACGTTCACTTGAATCTATTTCGGCTAAGAAAGGTTTCACTAGCATCCGTTATAATGTCATCGATAGATTCTGTATCTGATAAACAATCTGATTCGTGAGAATCGTCTTCCTCATTTTCTGACGGCAGATATTCTACATCAGGTTCTGAAGACTGGCTGACAGTCGAAACATTTTCTATATCATCTTCTTAGTACCACTGGATGAGAGTATCTTCAAAATTCGGATCACATGAACGAACTCTTTTAGTTTTACTACTCGCCGCCATTATATTCACTTTGAAAATCTGCAAATATGGTAAAATATCATAAATTATCGTAAACATTCAATTTACGTTTTAGGAAAATAAATGTAAGAACACTGATGAAAGTGAAGCAGCGGTATTTATCGTCAACGAAAGCCATAAGTACAATGCTGCTTTTTCCCTTGTAATTAAAGTATTCACTGCCCCCATGGGGGTGAGCTTCATTAATATATGCTTTCCATCAATGGCTTCACAGCAATTTAGGAAGTTCCATTGATTATTTAAGCACTTAGAAATAGCGTTCCACTCATCTTCTGACGGCACCTGAAAATATATGTTACTTTGTTTTAGGAAACAAACATTTCACACAACTCAGACAAGGAAGAAGGGGAGGAAGGTGCTGCGAATGATTTAACTAGAGCACCAATCGTAATAAAATCGGCATCGTACACTCTATCAGTCAAACGAAACAGATTAGACAACTTATCAAACGCAGTACAAGAACTAAAAGATGTAAGCGAAGCTTTAATGAAAATTCAGTCAATGAGCACGATGCATTTGTAAGTTTTGTTGGGGTTAGTTTGAAAAAAATGGTGACAAGGAATGCACTTATGACAATAACGAAGCTTATTTATTATTCCACAAACCAATAGCTCCTCAAAAGGAAAGTTGCAATTATCGACGAGATTCGCCAGGTGCGAGTACTTCGTACCATTCTGGTTAATCAACTTATTCTACCCCAAGCTATGTTGAAAGTGCTGATAACAGCAACAATGAAGATTCATCACTATCAACACCGGATCGTCCGGTACAAAGTTCAATTATCGAACGTGCTTTCTCGGACCTACTAGAAATATAATTTTTAGCGACTAAATTTTTTATAACGGTAAAATAATAAATATACCTATTTGTAAACAAATGTGTAATGATAAATTATTGTATTTTACCTTAACTGAATCCTTTAACACTTGGGATAAATAAATTTTGAAATAGCAGGTTTTGAAACCCGCAAGAAATGAGAAAGGTTTTGTAGCTGTTCCCGGTAGCTAAAAAATTCAGTGTTACTTGCCGTTTCACTCTAGAATCTACTGCGTCCCTCATTATAGTATGTTTCTTTTGAACTTTATCTTGAACCATGTCCAACAGCTCTTCAAATTTCTCTGGCGTCATTGTAAGACACCTTTTATTTTCCAACTCATCTTCTAAAGCTAACTCTTTAAATAGAAGTGATGTTGCTCCGTGTGATTCCCTTCTTCTGAGCCATTCTATTTCCCACACAGTTCATCCTATACTTATTTCATCTTGAACAGCTTCTACCATTTCCTTTATCAGAGCTTTAGAAACCTACCCTAAACAATTTTGAAAAATTTTTTTACTGATCATTCTCCTGTGCGACAAACAAAAACATCAACAAGGCACTAGCATTGCGATACTCTGCTAATCGTGTGAACGGTTACTGTACCATTTTTGGTAGAGTAGCGAGTTGAGTCTACTCTCCTCGCTACTCTACTCAACTAACAACTCTACCCGTGTAAATAAGTCATAACGTTAGTTTTCTAAAGTATAGCGAGGACGAAAACAGATCAATTCCTTTTGCGTGCATCCTGATGTTGCAAGCTTGTGTGGATGACGTATTTACTAGATCTTGCTTAATAGGATTGTTTCGGTTTTAACGCACGTACGGTGTGCAGACATTTTAGCTTTGTAATTGTTTATGTTTCGTTGAACTTTAAAATGGCGAAATCTGGAAGAATCGCGAGCGTCTAGTCAAGTAAGACCTGAGTAAGCCAATACCTGGTAGTAGAGCGGTGGCGTAATGTTCGTGTGTATCTGAGTAACGTGTAAAGTTTAGAGGGGTTGCTGTCCCGTTTCGCGAAGCGTATTTCGTTGAATAGTTTGCAGAGTACATCTTATTTCAGTAACTTTGTTTTCCCGGTGCACTAGAAACACCTAGAGGAAATACTTGTGTGAGTGTTAAAGGGCATCAGCTGAGTACACGTTCTGGTTGTTATTATTGGATGTAACTTTAATTCTCCAAAAAAAATATGTAGAGCCTTGCTGAGGGCAATTGTATCCAGCCATCGGCTAATGCTGTAGAATTTTGGGTGTGGTGAGAAATGTAATTGGTAGCGAACGGCCAGCTATCATGCCGACCAGGGAAAGCAAGTCCAAGATCCAGAGCATCCCTCTACTGTGTCTACTTTGGCGGCCTGAAAGTGGAAGGTAAAACTATTCAGTGCTTATTGTTAATTTGTTGTACAATAAAGATACGAGTTGTTTGGTTTTAAAGATTTTTAAACTTAACTTGTTTTATTAAATATTAGAAAATACGCGTCGCCAGTTTTTTTTTTGTTTATAAAAGTTACATGTCTATTTGTTATCGACATATTCACGAAATTAGTTAGTCATCTTATTCACATATCCCTTGAGATATTAAATTTATTTGTTTCATATTGAGTGCTGGCGTCGTCGTGATGATTTGGTTTGTGATTATTTCTTTTTAAGGTGTAATTAAATATTTATATCTAAGTAAAAGCACATGTGTCACAAATCTTGAGCTCCATAAACCGATTTCGCAGGTGCAAAAGAGTGGGATTTTTAATTTTGTGAGATTTTCAAAAAATTTAAAGAGTGTTTTAATTTCACACCGTACCCGGTGATAAAAGATTTTCTTTGATAAGTTGACATTGATTGTGAAATTGGACAATTGTTTTAAAACAATTTAAGTAGATGTTTTTTAAATGGAATTTTTTAGTTTCTTTTAAGAACTAATTTTTTTGTACAGGACCAATATACCGAAAAAGACGTTAATCTTGTGTCTGTACTATTTATATGTGTTGTTCACGCATAATGACTTAGTGTGACTAATGATCATAATTTCATTTGAGTTTATGCCAATTAAGGTAGGGACGGGAGTAGGTTTATTCGAAGCAGATGGTCCGCTAAAGTTGATTTCAATAGTAGGAAATTTCTTTGTTTTAATTTAGCAGCAATAAGCAGCAATCAAGTATTTTCGTTTTATGCTAGTGTACCTTCTTTTGTTGGGGTACAATTGACCCGGTTTAAGACAGGATGGCGTCCAAATCCTTACCCGATCGGACTTACTGTATTATCTTAACGACAAGGTTTTAAATAATCCACGACCTCACATCTAGCCAGTCGCCCCTATCAGTTATTTCGCGTGCGATATTCTAATGCCGTTTGAACCCGTTACAAAACATTATATGCAAGTGATAGTCAATTCAAGATCTAGGGAATAACACGGCTGAAATTTTTACTATTTGGTGGTAACTGTACTCTCAATTCTTCAACTAGTTCTAATGAACACTTGTAGCATCTTTATCTCCTGTCAACTTCTACAGGTTTTTCTTTAGAGGAATCTACCAACTATATGAATACGTCCTTTGAGGAGTTTTCTGGTTCCACCAACGTTTGTTCGAAACATAACTTTGATAAATTAGCTTGACTATCAAACTTCTGCTAATGGCATTACTAGATGCTTCATATAAATGCAGACTTATTTGTTGACCAATACTTGCCAAAAGGTTGAACCCCATTATAATGCATCACAAGAGAAATTCCAGAAATAAGTATAATTTCTTTTGCAGAAATCCTTTCAATTCTTTTTAATGTTTTACTGGTCGTCCTATGAATCCATACCGCCCATTTGATTGTATTGAAGAAATGAAACAAATTGCCTGTAAAACAGGCTGAAAAGCTGCTACTGATCCATACTCACAACTTCCTCGATTGAGCTTAGCCGGGATAATAGCAGGACATTCAGCAGGAATAGATATTCTGGGAAAAAATTACTTATATCCTGCCACCTAATAGTTTAGAGTCTTGTTGATTTACAAGCTCATCTGATGATTCACAACTAAGCTGTTTTCTTCTGAAATTATGGGACTTATTACGCTAAAATGTTATAATTAAACAGTTCATCACTGATTTAAATTTTATTTTCCAATACTATCTAAGAAAGTTTTAATTTCTAGCCTCGTCATGTGAAGAAATCTGACTGTTCCGCTCAAAGACAGAGAGTAATACCTGTTTCGACATTATCTTGATCCATCTAAGAGCTTATGTTCCTCTCGCCAAGGCGTTATCCACTTCTTAAAAAATAGCGTTAAGTACAGAAATATTTTCTAGAATATCATTAGCAGTACGTTAAGTCCCTGAACTCACATATTACGCCACTTTCTCCTTTAACTCTTACTGAAGGGTAAATATGTAGTGAGCATCTATGTTTACATCGACTAAACCTGCATCAATACTGCATAATTGTATTCGTACCAAATATTTTAGTATCTGATACGAACTCTCTAGGTATGCGACCTGAGATAACGTTTTTTCTTTAAGAGGAAGCTATTTAAACGTCTAGTATAATACCGTCAATAGAAAGGAGTAATTTCTGGTTTAAATGCGGCTTGATAATCAATCGTATAATGCTTTGATAAAATTAGCTGTTATATCTATCTTGGGATATGGCATTTTGTAATTGATATCATTGAGTAAGGGTTGAACAGAAGAAACGTATGTTATGTAGAAACCAGGTACTTGCCAAACTGGCGTGAAGATTGCTGAACCCCATTTATATACGCATCATTCGTGATGTAAACTTCCAGATAATAAGTATAATTTCTTTTGCAGCATATCCGTCAGTATCAAGGAACGTCTTTGTTGGTACTAGTACATATGATACCGATACAGGTTTGATTGGATGCAGATGCAAATTTTGAAAGTTAACACTTCTTGTATAGAAACAGGCTGAAAAGGCCTTGTTATCAACTTGCACAACTTTTTCGATTTAGTTCATTCGAAAGCCGGGCAGTTAATAGCAGTTTGATCGATTCAGATCGATTTGATTAAATAGATACTTCATTAGAAGTCTGTCTTTAAATATTTTGTTACCTGTACACTATACTTGTTGAATTAACCAACGATTATGTATTTCTTAAGCTCATGCTAATGTAATCATTAATCTATAAAATAGTCACCATTTTGTTAAATCTAGTTAAACATTCGTGTATGTATCAATAAAATGATATGTATTCAAAACGTCAGTCTCAGTCAGGTATTTAAATGTATTAAAGTTTTCCAAATAATTTAAGAAAAGTTTTAATTTCTTAGCCTCGTCAGTGCTGGAAATCTGACTGTTCGGTTCGGAAGCACAAATAATGAATTTTTCGACATTATCTTGATCCATCTAAGATATGTTCTTCAAGGCGTTATCACCACTAACCTCCTCTAAAAAAATAGTGTTAAGTACAGAAATATTTTCTAAAATATAAAATAGCAGTGTTAAGTCCCTGTGAACTCAATATTACGCTAGTTTTCCTTTAACTTAATACTAAAATAAATATGTTGCTGTACCAACACTAGTTTACATCGACAAAGAGCATATACTGCATGATTGTTTTTGCATACCAAATATTTTAGTATCTTATAGAACCTGTAGGTAGCGGACCGAGATAATTTTATTCTTGTAATAAACTTTTTTAAACCGCAGTTGTTACCGCAATAGAAAGGATAATTTACGAGTTTAAATATCTTGATAATCAATCGTAAGTTGCTAATGCTTTCCGTGATATTGTGTTTTATGTGTTTTATGCAAGAAATGTGAGATTGTATGTAATTGATATTTGAGTAAGGGTTGAACAGAAAAAGAAACGTATGTTAGGGTGGAGAAACAGGTGTTCTGCCCAAACTGGCGTGAAGAATTGCTGAAAATTTCTATACGCACATTCGTGATGTAAAACTGTCACTGATTTAATAATTAATTACATCGGAGCATACCGCAGATCAAGGAACGTCTTTGTTGGGTACTAGGAAATTGGAGACCGATAAGGTTTGTTACGGATGAATGCAAATTTTAAAAGTTAACACTTCTTTAGGTAATTAGTATGAAACTGTTCCCGCGTAAAGTGCCTTGTTTTTTTATTACTTTTGGAAAACGGGGGTTGATTTCGATAGTTAGTTCATGTCGAAAGAGGGGCAGTTACCGTTAGAGTTTTGATCGAGCCAGATCGATTTGATTAAATAAATACTTTCATTGTAAGAAGTCTGTCTTTAAATATTTTGTTCCTGTACACTTACTTTTGAATTAACCAACGTGAATTTATGTTTTTCTTTGGGTGTTAGTTTTATCATGCTAATTAATATTAATCTATAAATAATAGTCACCATTTTGAAGTTAAACTGCGTAGGTTAAACATTTGTGTCTGTGATCAATCAAAGGAATATGTATTCAAAACGTCAGTCTCAGTAGGTATTTTAATGTAAATTAAAGTTCGCACCAAATAATTCTATGTAACGTATTAAAAATCAAGCATTGCCTTACAAAAAGTATCTCATTACGCACGCGGGCTCATTTAGTTGAAATCTGTTAAAATAAAAGGGCTAACGTCAGACAGTTCAGGGCTCCCTTCCTCATGTACTTGGGCGAATTAGCATTGTTGTTTGTTGATTATATTTATATTTGTGTAGAGGTGGGAGTAGACAAACGTAAGTTAGCTGTTATAACTGTAATGTACCGAAGGTCTACATACGCGGTCCAGATGACACCTAAAATTATATTTCTACTGTTTCTATTGTTGTTTGATGGATGTAACTAAAGACTGTATTTTTAACGCAGTCACCAAGTTTGAGTATCAGTCACGTTTATTTGCACATACCCTTGTACGGCTTTGTTATAATGAGTTTTCTTGGTGTCTATGATTCAGTTTGTTTAAGTAGAAATGTTTGCCTGCGAACTAATTTCTCTTCATACGTTATTTATTGCAATTGTACGCAATGGTGTATGTGTAAATGTCTTGCCTATATTTTTTCTTCTTGCAGTTACCTTATGATCACCGGTGTAATGTTACTGTTGTTATATTTTATGTATACCTTAAGCTGCATTATTATTTGCTTATTTACTTAAAGACAGGCATGATTGGTTTTAAAGGGCCACATGTTTGGTATTACAATTTTTATGCTGATTTATTCATGAAACAATGGTTGGTGTGATTACATTGTTTTAGTTGTGTTTATTTGTAGCTAAACTGATTTTATTTATTTTTTCTTAATATTATAATTTTGTACGCACTTTAACCTGATTTATTGGTGTTTTGTTATATATTGAATCCTGTCATTGTTTTGTTTGTGTTACTGGATTTATTAATGTACATGTGCAATTACTTATTTATGAATAAATTGAGTTTTCTTGGTGGTTCTTTCCCAAAATAGTACATTAACGGGTTGAACCATCATTGCGCAAAGCTCGTTAATTTTAATTTGAGTAGTTTCATTGTTTACCTGTCCCACGTGATGCAACCTATTATATAATTCAAATAACACAGCGTACCTACCACAAGGCGGCCAATTATTTTGATCAGGTTTGAGGCCTTCGAGTAGTTAAATAAATTCTAGCGTTTCAATTATTGCCAGCAAAGGCCATGTAAGCAAGCAATTAATTTGAGTACTAGTAGCATTATTGTCAGTAGAGTCAAGATGAATCACTTAGCGATTGTTTTGTTCTTGAAATTGCATTATTTTGAATAAGCTGAAATTACACTTTTCAAGAAAGGGTATCTGGGGGACGCCATAAACCTAATTTTGGGGTTATAATTACTTTCTCGTAATATTTGAATGTAAATCATTGTTTTGAGTACATTTTTGTTTTTTGACATTACCAATACTGGTTTGATCGTTGTCACATATTTTTGATAACTTTATTAATATGTTAAGTTTATATGGTATAATTCAGTATAATCCAGTTTTTATATCGAGTTAGTTTAAAGATTAATTGATGTAAAAGGTTGGAAAAATAAAGTTTTCAGAAAAACGTAAAATAAAGAAATCATTTGAAATAACTTGCTAATTGAAATTAAAGTGACAATTTGGTGACCCCGACGTGATATGGAACGTGCATAAAACAGAGAAAAAGGATTAACAGCAGGAATAAATACACAACTGAGTTCGTATGGCCTGAAAAATTTTGTGCTGAAAAACGTTGTGCGACAAATGTAGTTAACAATAGTGAATCAACGAGTGAGGAAATTCAATGCACTATTGATAATACTGGTGATACAATTCGTACTGTGAAAACTGCGATATAAGAACAGTTGAGTCAAAGTAATGGTTCGAAACGATCCAAGAGTTGTGTTGAAAAACTTCGATTGGCTATTGAAATGAAAGGAAAAGACAAGAACTTGAGAAACAGAAGCAAGAAATGAAATGGAAAAGAACTTTTAAATAAACTTGCAGATTTACTAAAGTTGAAATGGGGAGAAATCATTGTAAAAAAGAAGGTAATGTAAATTTAGAACATTTTTCATTATGGTTAAATGAAACTGCTGAAGTCGCTTGCTACGTCACCAAGCCAAAGAATATGTCAACGTTTGAGAGTCATGTAAGTTGAGAAAAATGTTGTTATTGTGAAAAAAAAACATACAGGAAATAGTCCAAAACTTGAGAGTGATGATGCCGAACTTTGTTGGAAAGCGGTAAGCGAAATGAAATTATGCTTTTTTTCTCTCCAGGAAATCACAACAAATTTAGATTTATAAATAAGAAGATTTGTGGAGTGAATGGATGCAGATTGTTGCACTACAGTCTTTTCCACAAAGCAAGTTTGGATAAGGAAAATACCGAAGAAACAAAGCATTCACAACCGGAAAATACAGAAGTACGCTGTACGTCAAAGTTTCAGAAAAGTTTTGTTACGAACGGTACCTATAACGATTAATGGACCAAGTTCCAAGGTAAGTGTTCTTGCCTTATTCGACGAGGCTTCAACAATACAACTTATCGCCAAAAAAAGTTTTAGAAAAACTTGGTATAAGTGGTGAAAAAGAATCACTGTGCCTACAATGGACAAAAGACATAGTTTCCCACCAACAAAACTCCGAGATAGTGAATCTGAAGATATCGCCTAATGGTAAGCATACTTTATACAATTTAAATAATGCAAGAACCGTAGAAAGTTTGTCTTTGTCATTACAAACTGTTCAAATGTCATATTGGGAACAATTTGAACCTCTTCAAAATTTACCAATTAATGATTTTATAAATGAGAAACCAAACATTTTAATTGGACAAGACATTATAAATTTAATGGCAGCTGAAGAATTCGGTCAGAACCGACAGATTTACTAGGCAACCAGATGCAAATTAGGATGGTCTCTTCATGGGCCGAGTATAATACAAAATTCGACAGTTTTACATGCACGTACGTTACATATATGCAACATAGAAAAAAAGAGTAATAGAAGAAGAAAAATGAAAAATCCTTTTCGACAGCAAAATTTGGTAGTGGTTTCCACGAAGAAGTTAAAAGAAGATGGCAATTTAGCTTCAATATTATGAAGAGGACGACAAAACGGATTGGGAAATATTTGAAATTGGACGTTATGGAAAGATGAGAATGTACATCTTCCAAACAGTAAACATATGGCAATGCAACGATTAAAATGCGTAGAAAATAAATGTATGAAACATATGAATTTTGGACAACAATATCTTAAGTTATATAATGAAAGGTCAGAAAATATCAACAAACCTGGAAAGATTAGACTAGTGTTCGACGCAGCAGCTAAGTCGAATGGGGTAAGCCTTAATGATAACTTGCTATCAGGTCCAGATTTGTTACAATTATTAGTGGGAATCCTCTTAAAATTCAGACAAAGGAAATTTGCATTCTGTGGTGATATTAGAGAGATGTTCCATCAGGTGGCAATAAGAAAAAGACAGGTGCGTAGGTTTCCTTGGAGAATTTGAAAATAGATAGAAAACCAGATGTTAACCACAAGAAGGTAATGACGTTTGAGTCAACCTGTTGTCAATCCGTGTGTGCTCAGTTTATCAAGAATATAAATGCAGATGAACTCGCTGATAATAACGAGGTTTTAACGGCAATTACAAAGAAATTTTACGTAGACGATTATTTAGATTTCAAAAGAGTGAGGAAAAAACTTTGAAAACATTGTTACAAGTAGAATGAACCCAATCACTAGGAGGGTTCGATATTGTGAATTGGACAAGCAACTCTACATTAGTACGTGAAAAACTACCACCCGAAGATTTAGCAACTTCTAAAATTATTGACGATTCCGAAACAAAGAAAGTTTGGGTATGCTGTGGAATCCTGAACAAGGCGAATTTTTATTTAAAAGCAAGTGCGGAGAAGGCCGAACGGGTATTAAAAAAGAAGTGTTTTCAGAGATATTATGACCGTGTTCGGTCCACTTGGTTTGCTGACATGTTTTACAATAAGAGGAAATATTCTAATGCAGAAATTTGGCGTTCAATTTTGCACTGAAGATTTGCAATATTGTTGGAAACAGTGGCAGCGTGACTTACATAATATTTTAAAATATAAGATTTCCAGATGCTACGCACCAAAAATTTCGGAAGCTAAAAATGTTGAAATTCACGTGTTCTATGGCAGCAGCGAAAAAGTGTTAGCAGCAGTGGCTTATCTCAGAACCAAGACGGAGCACGATATTGACGTAAATATAATTGGAGCCAAAGCTAAAGTGGCACCTTTAAAACATTTGTCCATTCCAAGATTAGAGCTGCAAGCAGCGGTAATTGCGAGTAGACTGAGTGAAACAATCAGAAACGAGCTAGAATTATCAGTTGACAGGACATATCATTGGTCAGATTGGAAGTGGGATTCCTACAAAATTAAATGCTGCAGACGAAGGTGTAAAATATAAACATTGAAAACGGACCTAATTTTTTTAAATTCGAAGAAGGCTTTTGGTCGATAGAAGAAGTGTGTGATTTTAATAAATATCGAATAGACGAAATTAAATAAAGTCAAATATTAGAAAGATCATTTATTGTTGTGGAATTCAAAGCCATTTTACCTGAAATTACAAGATTTTCGAAATATATTAAACTACTTAGAAGCACAGCATGGTGTTTAAGATTCGTTAAGAAACTGAATAGAGAAAATCTTGAAAATATGAAATGTTTGTCTCTTAAGGAAGTCCAGAATGCGGAAGAAATATGGATTAAAGATTCTCATGAGCCACAATGTTTAGAATCAGGAAAACCTATGTACAAAAGACGAAAATTAATTACGTTATCACCAGAACTCCAAAAAGGCGTAATTGTTTTAAGCGGAAGAACAAAATTGGCTGCCGACATGGAAGGAAGTGCAATATTTCCAGCGATTTTGAACCCGAAACATGAGTTTACGAAATTGCTTGTTCAATATTATCATGAAAAATACAATCATCAAGGTGTCGAATTGATTTTGAACGAGATTAGAGAAAAATTTTGGATACTTAAAGGACGGGCAGCTATTAAAAATTCATTCATTCATACCAAGCCATTTTTTGATGTAGGAATGGACTATATATGTTAACATAGGAAGGCGAAAGGAAAAACGATGGGGTGTTTTATTTACTTGTTTGTCAGTGGGAGCAATTCATCTTGAGATAGCTTACAGTTTAAACTCAAATTCAGCAATAATGGCCATAGAAAGAATGTCAGCTAGAGGTAAACCTCGAAGAATTTTCTGCAACGAACGGAACGAATTTTGTAGCTGCAGCAAAAGTAGTTAAAATAGCATTAGATATGATAAAGAAAAGCGATTTGAACGTCAAACGAATTGAATTTAAGTCCAACCCTCCATGGAAGGTGTTTGGGAAAGACTCATAAGATCCGTAAAACGAATTATTGGAAAAATGTTACACGAACAGTCCTTAACAGAGGAAACATTACTTACCTTATTCGCTGAAGCTGAGAATATACTTAATTCGGGACCGATTACTAGAGTTTCAATCGGTCCAACTGATCCTGAAGCCCTGACACCCAATCATCTTTTACTTTACGAGATGGATACGAAATATCTTCCCACACTCAATCAGAGAAATAAATGGTCAACAAACCAAGTCCCGTTAAAAGTTGGTGACGTAGTTTTGGCTGATGACAATAGTCCAAGACATTAGTGGAAGATAGGTAAAGTGACGGAATTGTATCCTGGACCCATCAACGAGTATGTGTTGTTGAAGTAGTTACCCGATGAACACATGCCGCCGTACTATCAACCGCATATGTAAATTAGAACTTGAAGATTGAAGAAAACTACGAGTTTGTCTACCAGCAGAGGATGTTACATATTTTTGATAACTTTATCAATATGTTAAGTTTATATGTTTTACATTGAGTATAATCCATTCTTTATATCGAGTTAGTTTAAAAAAAAATAAGAAATTGATTGATGTAAAAAGTTGGAAAAATAAAGGTTTTGAGAAAAACGTAAAATAAAGAAATCATTTGAAATGATTCATTTTTCACCAACTTTTGAATTTTCTAACTCCGTTGTATTAACGTATACGATATCGCATTTAAAAGAGGACTTAATTATTGAACTAACCTAAGCAAAAAAACTTTTTTAAAAAAAAATGGACTGAATACACTTTTATTTGGGGTAGATTTGGTATACACAAAACTAATTAATCACCTAATTAGAGTCCTCTGTTTTAATTTTTAATTAATCATTTATGTAAAGTAAGACCTTATGACAAACATTTACTTTAACAATGTATTCTTAATTATTATTACATTTTTTACCAATGTTTTTTACAAGTGTTTAACCTGCCATAAAACAGTTGGATCGAGTCTGACGTAATTAATGTAATTATATTCATTACTTTATTGTTCAAGCATAAAAGTCCAAGCATACGATTCTTATAACTTCCTTAAATTTTAACTATTCGGAAATATTTGTGTATAATTACTTTACTAAAATTATACAATGGGTACATACATTACTAGGAAATAAATCAGGAAGCAAAGACACGCACTCATTGTATACAAAACAAATTATATGTAGACAATTTTGCATGATGAATTTGGGGATAAACAGAGAAAGCTGTAGTCAAGTTAAACTATAAATACAATAAAATTCCCTAATTTAATCATAATGAATTTTGTTTTTAACAATGAATTTGTTTGTAAGTAAAATTGTGAGTATAAAAGATCAATCTACTTTTAATTTGATTTTAGATTGTAGTAATTACTGTGTGTTCTTTGCTAGTAATAGTTAGTTCTAATGACAGAAAAATACGAAAAAGAGGTTTAGATTTGAGTTATGGCGGATATGGAAGTTTGAGTGATCATGACGGTTTTGGTGATCTTGGATCTTATGGTGGATATGATGTATCAGAACATCACGAACCGATTCATACCCACACCGTTTATAAAAAAGTTCCATATCCTGTACCTTATCCTGTACCTCATACTGTAACAAAGCACTATCCTGTGCATGTTCCCGTTAAAGTTCCTGTCGAAATTCCTAAACCATACGTAGTTCCAGTACCAAAACCTTATCCTGTTTCTGTAGCTAAACCATACCCTGTAGTAGTGAAAAAACCAGTACCGTATACTGTTAAAGTTCCCATTAAAGTGCCCGTTGGAGTTCCTCACCCTGTAACAGTACCTAAGCCGTATCCTGTTACAGTTCATGATCCTTATCCTGTTAAAATACCTTATCCGGTTGTTGTAAAGAAGAAAGTACCAATTATTGTACACGACCATCACGATTTTGGTGGATATCATGGATTTGGACATAAATTCTAGATACTTTTACCATTACTATTGATAATTTATAAATTTGTTATTGTTTTCTTTTTTTTATTGTTAATGTTAATATTAAAGTAGTGTAAATTAAAGAGTATAAGGTCAAACATTAATTCATAAATCACGTTATGTAATTATCAACATTTCACCTTGGCAATGATGAGATGAAGTTAAACTACTTAACAACGGGTTATTAAACTTTATCCAAAATGATTTAATCGATACCAAAACTAAGAATACTGATGAAAAAGAATTGCCACATGTAATACTTTTCACAATGTGGATTTACTATTACATAAATTAAAAGTTTGTTTTTACAAAATTTGCATTATTAGTATACTAAACTTTATAATAGTCTCAGTCCGGATTAAGAAATTGTATCATTCAGGTAGAACCGAAGAAAAATAGAAAGAAAATGGAGCGAAGCATGATTTCCTGTTATATAATACTTATTCACATAAGTGTGTCTACAGTTCTTCGTACCCTGTACTTATGTTTCATACTGGACAGTTGAATGTTTAAAAATAATTTTAACTTTCTCTCGCCAGCAATTGCACTATATTAAGAAATTTGTAAAGTTGATTGGAATATCTAGACAAACGTAACTGTTTTTTTTTACCTTAATTGGAAATACTCCACAGTTTCGGTGTTTAATGCCCTTAAGTTGTTCAAATTTGGCAGAGTTTGGTCTAGTAAAGAATACTTATTTAACGTGTGCTTTAAAATACTGCTAAGAATTTCACTCGCCGCCTTCTAGTGTTTCAGAGGTGAAATAAAACGTCATTTTACGGGAGCACTAATTTGATATTAATCTGTTACCGTCACTATTCGCAATAACTGAAAACGTATTATAATATGTAGGTCATTCATGGGTATTTTAAACACCTACGTTTTTCTAAAAATAAAAAATTACCACGACTTTCTCGAAGAAAGAATTTTATTCACAATAATTGAACAAAACAATCTTGACATTCATATTTTTTTGTGATTTTACTTTCAACAGAAATGCATATCTAGTTCATATTTTCTAGTTGATTGTCTTACAGCAGATTTGGAATGACAACACATATGATATGTATGTATGAAATCAAGTTTGAGTCAATATATACGATTGATAAATTATATTATCTGCTTCAAGTTAAAATAATTGTTTCATTTGAGGATAATGGTGAATTATAAAAAATTCGCCACGTTACTAAGATAATTTTGCTATTACTACTGTTTTGGTGTGATTTATCAGGATTCAAGCTTATTATTCTTGTAAAATTATACAATAGAAAAAATTTGAACCTGAATGTATTGTTTGTATTATTTATTTTTTGAAACTGTTATATATTATCATTGCGAAAAATGCTTATTTATTTAGTTAGTTGTTCCATGTGTTGATGTTATGAATAATAGACCCGAAAAGGATCAAGGATGGGAGTGACAAAGTCGCGAGAGACAGAAAAAAAATAAATTGTCAAAACGAGTTCCAGTCTTGAACTAAAAGGGCAACTATTTTTGAGTTTTTTCTGTATTTATTGTACAGGGTGGCAAACTAAGAATGGGAGGTACTGTATCTGGGAAACTATCCATCGTAGAGACTTGCGCAAAAAAAGTTAAACTAAAACGGCCAATACAGTTTCTGAAATGGCCGCCAGGGGGCGTAACTGCAATCTTGAATCTAAGAAAGTGATGTTTCTGTTAATTCTGCTATATTAACCTAATAAAAAAATAACTGATCTTTAAAGTCGAGGATAATCTGAACTTTTTTTGTTTGGCACTTTTTGACGTACGTCTAAAAATAAAGTGGTGGAGGGTATTCAAAGGTTTCCTTAAATAACCCCATGTATCTTTGAAACGGCTAAGCTGTATTTAACAAACTTGGGCGCGTTGGAAATGAGCTATTCTTGGGCTACAAATGTTATAATATTTGAAGTTTTGTTAGTTTCACATATCATCGCTAGAGGGCTTTGTTCGACATTCCGACAGAAATGGTTAATTTTCGCAAAAAAATTAAATGCATTGGTATGACTTTTTTTCATGAACAAGTAGCTAAATGATGCCTAAACAAGCTCGCGAAAACCGCATCTTGATATCTTGTTCCTAACCTAAAATATCGGCCAAAGAAAGCTTTATACGAAAATCCCTTAAATTTTTTTTTTAACTATATTTTTCTGGAATTGTTTCTATTATGTAAGTTGTGGCCCTAAAAAGGACCGGTTTTAAAGCCCCCGTAAATGCTCGAAATGCTGACCATCACGCTCTATGCATTGCTGAAGCCTCTCATGACTAGACAAAACTGCAGCTTCAATTTCGGCTCTCGGTATCTTACGTATTACTTTACGAATCCGGTTTTTCATATCTTCTCTAGTAGTAGGTTGAGTCCGAAACACGATGTCCTTTAAGCCCCCCATAAATAAAAATCGAGGATAGTTAAGTCTAGCGATCGCGGATGCCATAGAAACAGACCTCCTCTTCCAATCCACCGCTGTTGAAATACTGCATTAATATGCTCCCGCACATTAATAGCAAAATGTGCTGGGTATCCATCCAACTGCAAAAACAATTTTTGCCTTGTTTCCAGGGGCACATCTTCCAACAAAAACGGTAATTGATTGGCCAAAAAGTCAAGAAATTCATTGCCATTTAGGGTTGCTCGAAAAAATATGGCCCAATAATTCTGCCTCCCAGTATGCCACACCATACATTTAAACTCCAACGTCCTTGGCGCTGAACTTCACGCAACCAATGGGGATTTTCTACAGACCAATAATGCATATTGTGCAGATTGACTCTCCCGTCACTACTGAAGGTGGCTTCATCGGTCCAAAGAATTTGAAATAAAAATTATTTATTTTCGCGTATCATGCCTAACATCCCATGGCAATAGTCTAACCTTCGATCAAAATCTTCCTCTTTCAAGGCCTGATGCAAAACGACATGATATGGGTGCATTCTTAAAGTAATTAAAAAAAGTTTAAACGAATACCTACATATTTTGATGGCCATTAGAACTTACCTATGGTCCTTCAAAATATTTTGAACCGTTGTCCGTAATATGCCCAACTCAGTGGATAATGCTCTTGTGCTAACATGAGGATTTCCTTCAATATACCCCAGTACACGGTTAATATTTTCTTGTGTTCTTCCAATTCTTTGCCGTTGAAATGTAGGCCGAAAGCTACCATTGGCTCGTAAACTCGCCACTAATCGGGGAAAAACTTTTACACCGCAAGGACGCCGATTTGGATATCGAGCCGCGTAAACTCTTTTAGCTACTGCGGCATTATGAAAACATTCAAAATAAACCGCAAGCATATCAACTGCTTCATTATTCGTAAAACGGATTTTGAAAGCACAAAAATTGCTCAAAGTAACGCGAACGTATTGACAACCATTGACAATTTGAGCATTATGTATGTTTTGTTTAGGTATCTGTTTCCATTGCCTGCTTCTATTAATTGTATTTTTCGTATATATCCATAGTGAATACGCATTTAAACAAACAATAAATAGGTCTTTCATATAACTTTTAGCATTGCTTACTTGCCCATTGTCATTTCAAAAAGTGTGATTTTATTCTGGTGTATAAATTTACAAACATTTAAAATCGCAATTTCTAGTAATTTCAAAAAGAGTGATTTTATTCTGGTGAATAAATTTACAAACATTTAAAATCACAATTTCTAGGTAACCTATTCAGAGCCGAAATTGAAGCTGCAATTTTCTCTACCCATAAGAGGACCCAGCAATGCACAGAGTGATGGTCAGCATTTCGAGCATTTACAAGGGCAGTAAAAACCTTCCTCCTTTAAATCGGTCCTTTTTAGGGCCACAACTTACATAATAGAAACAATTCCAAAAAAATATAGTTAAAAAAAATAAAAATTTAAGATATTTTCGAATTGGCCGATATTTTAGGTTAGGAACAAGATATCGAGATGCGGTTTTCGCGAGCTTGTTTACGCATCATTTAGCTACTTGTTCATGAAAAAATGGTCATACCAATACATTTAATTTTTTTGCGAAAATTAACCGGAATGTCGAACAAAGCCCTCTAGCGACGACATGTGAAACTAACAAAACTTCAATTATTTTAACATTCGTAGCCCAAGAAAAGCTCTTTTGAACGCGCCCAAGTTTGTTAAAATCGGATTAGGCGATTCGAAGATACGGGTGGTGATAAAAGGAAACCTTTGAATACCCCCCACCACTTTATTTTTATAGATACGTCAAAAAGTGCCAAACAAAAAAAGTTCAGATTATCCTCGACTTCAAAGATCAGCTATTTTTTATTAGGTTCATATAGCAAAATTCACAGAAACATCACTTTTTTAGACTCAAGATTTCAGTTACGCCCCCTAGCGGCCATTTCAAAAACATGAAAATATTTTCCAGGTTTTTGTATTGGCCGTTTTAGTAATAGATACAGTACCTCGCATTCTTAGTTGGGCACCCCGTATAGTAAAGTATTACTGCAAAAATTTGCCTTATTGTACTTCCAACGATTCTAAAAAATATCACATCGTGTCAACTACAATAATATACATGACGTCAACATGCAAGGCTTAATTGAACAGAGACAACATTCCATTTGAAGGTTTAACCATCCATTTAACCATAATAAACAAACAATCTATACGTTTATTACAAATATTATCTGACGTGGTTTACAAAATGGCCTTTAGTGGAAGAACCAAAAAAGACCAATGTCCCCTTTGTAGCAGACCTTATAGAGAAAAAGATATGGTTGAATGCACCAAATGCAAGAAATGGTGCTGTTATGAAGGTGTTAATGTAATTGATAGAGTGGGAGAAGATGATAACTGGATGTTTCCTCCTTGTGACATTAAAAACAAAGATGACGCTTCTAGGTCATAACAAAGGCATAAAAAAAACTCTTGGTTTAAAAAGTAATGAAAACTCCAATCATAGTTTTAAAAGAAGCCTTAAATTGAAACTCTTACAAGAAGAAAGAGAATTACTAAAGAAAGAAAGGGAGTTGGCAGAGAAGACCCGGTTACTATCAGATGAAGACGATTCGGAAGACAGTCCGAATATTGGTGATGAAGACCTATCACAAAGCGATCCAATACAAAATATACTTTTATCGTTGCATATACAAGAAGGTATTGCATCCAATAATGCAATTACATCTGTCAACGCAACACAGGTTACGAAGACTAATAATGCTAATGCAATTTATCCAGACCTACCTACAACTTCAATAAACAATACTCAGATAACAAAGGCATAAAAAAATACTCTTGGTTTAAAAAGTAATGAAAACTCCAGTCATAGTAGTAAAAGAAGCCTTAAATTGAAACTCTTACAAGAAGAAAGAGAATTACTAAAGAAAGAAAAGGAGTTGGTAGAGAAGACCCGGTTACTATCAGATGAAGAAGATTCCGAAGACCGAAGGTATTACATCCAATAATGCAATTACATCTGTCAACGCAACACAGGTTACGAAAACTAATAATGCGAATGCAACTTATCCAGACCTACCTACAACTTCAATAAACAATACTCAGATATATCCTTTTAATTACAAAGATGTTTTGAAACAGCCCAAACTTAGTCCTCAGCATTGTGCTGCTAGGAAATCCACTACAAAAGAACTTCCAGTTTTTAATGGGAATCCACACGTATGGCCGATATTTATAACCAGCTTTGAACACTCAACAAAGTTACGCGAACTTAGCTATAGTGAAAATTTGTTAAGATTTCAAAATACTTTAGAACGTTTCGCTAAATCAACAGTCTCCAGTTTTCTCATTTTACCAGAATGTGTCCCAGAAATTATTGCGACTTTGAAGATGCTCTTTGGGAGACCGGCACAAATTGTGGAAGCCCAAATAAAAAATATTCGTCGGTTGCCATCGCTTAAGATGGGACGGTTAGAATCCATAGTGTACTTTTCACTTGCTACCTTAGCTGCTACCTTCACTGAATATCTAACTAATCCTACCTTGATGAATGAACTTCTAGACAAATTACCTCCACAAATAAGAGTAAATTGGGCACTACACAGAAGTACACTTGAAACATCTGGATTAAAGCAATTTTCTGATTGATTGTATACTTTAGCTACGAACATTTGTACTTCCGTACCCACAATGGAAATTTGAAGTAAAATTCATTCTTGTGGAAAATCACATGTTCATGATTCGGCTCCTAGTGGTACTCCACATGTACTAGGCGACAATGTAGCTAAATAGTATCTTTGCAAAATATATCAGGGAGACTGCAAAAAGGTAACTGGTTGTGAGAATATGAAAATGTAAAATTTCACCATTATGACACATAATAAAATACTTATCTCTTTGGGTTTTTTAATGGTGTATTTTAAATTATACAATCTAAACGTTTCGATAACACTTACAGTTATCTTCGTCAGTAGTAATATCTATTAAAATGGTTAGAGCTATTGAAAACAATTTTGTCAAAGTTGAAAAATTAAAACATAAACATCAGCCTGCTATTAATATAACAGTTTGAGAAACGTATAAAGCCAACTATACAATTAAATTTTAGTAAACAATAACTAGGTCATTAAAAATTAAATATTGTTAAACTATCTCAAAGATGACAAAGATGACCTCAAACGGCGGAGGCTAACAATGAAAAATGTCAGCCAAAAAACACATTCTGTACAGTCTGTAAATATTTCACAACTCACTATAGAATATTCATATTTACGACGATTGCCATATAAAAATGATAATCCACAAATTTTAATAGGATTAGATAACTGGAACTTAGCTTTACCATTGAAGGTAAGAGAAGATGGAGATGGTCGACGTATTGCAGCTAAATGTAGATTAGGTTGGACAGTATTAGTACAACTTCCCGAACAGAACTTCAATTGCCATGTATGTAAATGTGTAAACGTCAATGTAATGATAAGGTGAAGTGAAAAAGTGCTCTTCGATAGAATCCTTAGGTATTAGTCCAGTAAACACTATTACCTCAGATGAATTAAAAAGAGCTTCTAAATTAATGCAGTCCACATTAATTAAAACAGGAAATCAGTATGAAATTGGTTTAATCTGGAAATGTGCTTTATTAAGCTGTTAAAGTTAAGAATGAATAAGGAAATGTAGGTACCTAGTTGGCCATGGAAAAAAGCTCCCTCTTCTTATCCATGTATCAGGAAAAGTGTTTCTCAAAAATTGACGCACGCGTACTGAAAAATGTGCCGGACAGCCGTCATGTTGGAAAAACATCCGCTGCTTAGTAAGCAACGGCACATCTTCTAGAAGTAACTGCAAATCGTGTCGCAAGAAATTAAGGTACGTTTCACCATTAAGTGGTTCGTCAAAAATGTGAGGACTAATAATTCGACCTCCTAAAATACCGCACCAAACATTGACGCTCCACCAGCCCTGATGTTGAATTTCTTGCATCCAACGAGGATTGGTTCTGGACCAATAATGCATGTTATGACGATTTACTCCACCATCACTGCGGAATGTAGCCTCGTCAGTCCACAATATTTGCGATAACAGATGTTGATTATCTATGAGCATATTCGCTAGCCAATAGCAGTAGTCTAAACGTTGCTCATAATCAACTGCAGTCAGTGATTGATGAAGGACTACATGGTATGGATGATTAAAATTGAAGTTATGGTTTTTTAACTTTACTACTCTTAATAGCTAACTTTAATTTAAAACTTACTTATGTTCTTTCACAATACGCTGAACAGTAGTTTGTGTTAGTCCCAAGTCATGAGCTATTGCTCTTGTGCTACTATGTGGATTAATTTCGATATATGCTAGAACGTTTATAACATTTTCTTCCGTTCGGGATCTGCGTACTCTGTGAGTAACTGGGGGATGAATTGTACCTGTAGCTCTCAATCGTTGTGACAATCGAGTAAAAAGTCTCTTTTCGTAATGCCGTCTTTTGGAAAACGAGCCGCTCGTGCAGCAACGGTAGAATTCTGCATGCACTCGAAATATATTGCAAGCATATCATATGCTTCCTGGTTAGAAAGTCAAAGAAACTCGTATCACAATACACCCGCATAAACCGCAAAACCGGAGGTAATTTTGTGAGTAAATTTCAGAATAATATTTCCTTGACACTGACATTGATAAAATTAATGTTACTATGGATAAATCGTCATTATGCATTGTTGGTCTGGTAGTGTTATTGGATGATCGTGACACTACAAAATCATTACTATGGATCTGAACTTAAAGTAGGTATAAAATTGAAACCAACAAAGATATCGGCTTGAAATTTTCAGGGTATAGGCGAAATATTATGCTTTTTCTGAGTTAAATATAAAAAACATACCATTCTATTTAATATTTTGAAGAAAATCGCTAAAATTTCAGCAATATTTGGAAAGCGTCTTCTAGCTTTTTGTTCGTTAATCAAACTTAACTTTTTAATACATCAACGAATAGCGCAAGAAAATACCTTTCCAACTACATATTACTTTTTAAGATTCGATGATAATTACGTGATAATTACGTGTTAGTCTGACAACTTTCTCAGCTACCCCTACGGAAAACCTGTGAAGTTCGGGAAAAACTTCTTATACAAAAAATGGGGAAAATTGTCCCAAAAATACAACTACGATATTTCCAATATACCTTTTCCTTAAGTTTCTGTCACTTATTAAACATTTTTTAATTTACTACAGAAGTTACGCCACCTAGCGGTCTATTTACAAACTTTAAAATTATTTTCAGCATTTTCTCTTGGCCACATTTACTGAAGAATTTTTTTTTTTGAAGTCGTAACATAACCGGTTTCTAGGATATAGCCGGCGTCTTTCCTTAATGACTCACCCGATACTTTGCACCACTGTTAACATCAATTATCAACAAATTTTAGTTATACATTTTAAGAAATCTAGTCGCTTAGTGTCAATTTTTGTTGTTTAACTGACACATTTGTTCTGAAAAAATGCCCTCAGTAAGACAACGACGAAACTTTGCCCAAATTTCAGATTTTGACAGGGCTAGAATTATCGGCATGAAAGAAGCAGGTTTGTCATTTCGGGAAATCGGCAGAAGACTTAATCGAGGCCACACCACGGTAGACCGCATTTGGTCTTCTTGATCTGAAGAAGTCATTTAACGACCTTGCCCCAGTGGAAGACCACCACGCAGCACCAATGATCGTGAAGAACGACTTCTTAGGCGGATCGGTTTCAGTCAACAAGGTCTGTTGCGCTGAACTGGACAGGAGCTATTGGTTGTCACCTATCAATGTCAACAATCTACAGGAGAATTAAGTCTTTTGGCTTACATTCGTATCGTCCGTACCGACGACCCCAGTTAACTCAAAAGCATAAAACTGCTAGATTGGCATGGTGTCAAGAGCGCGAGACTGGAGGTTTTAATGGAATAACATAGTCTTCAGCGACGAATCGCGTTTTTGTTTGTGGCGAAACGATGGTCGTCAGAAGGTGCGGCGGTTTCGAGGAGAACGTTGAAATTTAGAGTTTGTTGAAAGACGACCCACAGGCTTAACACCTGAAGTCATGGTTTGGGGCGCCAGACGTGTTGGTGGAAGATCTCCTCTTGCGTTCATTCTAGGCATATTAAGTGCTCAGCGTTACATTGATAATGTTTTGAAGCCAGTGGTAGTACCGTTAATACAGACGTTGCCAAATTGTAGTTTGCAACAAGATAATCCTAGACCACATAGCGCATATGTTACAAGAAGGTTTCTGCACCAAGTGCAGCTACCAGTATTTCCGTGGCCTGGGCGATCGCCAGATCTTTCGCCTACTGAACATGTATGGGACATGATGGGTCGAAGACTAAGGAAACTCCAGGTATCCTGGGATGAAATGCCTCAGGAGGATACAGACCATCTCATAGAAAGCATGCCTCGGAGAGTGAACGCCTGCATTGCTGTGCGTGACGATGCTACACACTATTAACATTTTCTTGTTAATTGTTAATATTTTGCCTTCAAAATTTCATCATCTTATACATGTTAATAAAGCATTATTTTATCATACTTTCAAGATCATAGCATTATTATTTCTAAGTGGCGCATTTCATTTGAAACGTAGTGTATGTTGGATTGCAAATCGTTGACCTAGGTTAAGTTTGATTAAAGTAGATAATATAGATAATAATTTGCGATACAGAGAACTTCTAGGCTATTTTATGTACGTTATGGTTGGCTTGGTATTCTTTGTAGTTAATTATTTTTCTAGATTCCAAAATACATATGAAATTTTACATTGGAAACATCTCATAAATATCCTGAGATATTTAAAAGGAACAATAGATAATTGCTTAGTTTATAATTAATGTAATAATAATGTAAATATGGTTAAAGTTCTTGTAGATGCAGATTTTGCTAATGACACCGAAGATGAGATTGCATTAATGGTTGTATGATTAATGTTTATGGGTCTGTAGTACAATGGAAATGTATCCCACTGTGTGGGTGTGTTAAAGAGATTAATTTTATTTTAATGATGCTCAATAATAATTTTGGTATAAATGCAAACGCTACTGTCTATGAGGACAATCAGTCGACTATGTATGTAGCTACCAATAGAGAAACTAGAAGAAGCAAGCATATAGATATAAGGTATCTTTATAATAGGGAACAAATTAATAATGGTAACAATAAACTGTTTACGTACAAACAAATGAGCAACTTGCTGATATTTATACAAAAAGATTAACTTAATGTAAATTTGTAAACTTTAAAAAGTTGATTGGTATCAATTAGCAGTAAGTTTCTTTTTCATTATTTTAAACGAAATGTTTGTTTTTTTTTATTGTGACGTCATTGACTGATGTTTTTACGCGGTATTTTTTCTCTTTGCATTCCTAATTTTAGAATTGAGGGGAAGAGTAAATATCCTACTCTGATGTTGATCAGAGACGTAAAAATAGCAATTCAAAAATGTCAATCTTTATGTATGTGGCTACACTGTGTGTGTTTTTTGTTGTTGTCATGTTAGTAAAAGGTGTTTATGAAATATGTTTTATTATTAATTGATATCCCAAATCTTCAAAGAAAGGGTTTAATGGTATTAGTCATTTAACGTTGCAATAGCTAACAGCGATCAACTAGGACGAACAAAAGAAATTTTTCTAATATATAGGGTGGATGTCTATTGCATGGACGGAGGATTGCTCCTTAACTATTATAGATATCAAAACCAATTTTGGTGTGGTATACAGGGTGATTGACAAAAATATGCCAACCCAAACCTGTGTTTTTGGGACACCCTGTATATTTTTGCATTTTTGCAGTCACTGTTACATTTAGAATAAAAATATAGAAATTTGTATCTGTATCACTAACCGTTCTGCGCTTTAGTACCAACATAGACTTAAGTTTGGAACCACGATGCGAGCGTTGTGACCAGGATTTTGTAAATCTGTTTATACCACCGACTATTAACGATAGTCTACTAACAAACTGGCAAATTTTTTGAAAACATGTAAAATTATGCAGAATGATAAGCTTACGCGAAATGTAATTTCTCTCGATTTTTCAAATGCAACACCGTGTATATTTTTTCACATTTCGGTTCACTGTGGTTCAAATCTTACTCGAGGTAAACTTTTTATTTATGTAATTAATAAAATTAATAATAATTTTCAATTACATAATTACTTTTGAACTTATTCGTTTATAACATAATAATCTAAAGTTTGATTTATTTGAGTACTCGGAAGCAATGAACAAACGTCGGATGAGATTCAAATTTCATCTTCTGTAAGTTCAGTATTTTAATTTTATCAATAAATTTGTATGAATTTGAAACACTAAAGTTAGGTTGTTGATCAGAAAGAATCCTAAATTTACTAGAGAAGTAGGTTAATTAATACTAATATCAAAATTCGCTTGAAAGAACATTTAGCTCTAATCAAATACAAACGTTAGGACAAGTCTGCTGTAGTTCTGCATATGCTTGAAAAAATCTTTAGTATTTAATCAAACATGTTGTAAACTATATAAGAGTTGAAACTTTCACCATTCGACCTATTAAATAACACTATTTGGGAAATATGGTGTGAATACTTATTTATTTAATCGCAAGTTTTCTGACAGATGCTCTGTCCTTCGTCAGGCGTAATATGAAAATAACATTTTTATGTTACCTTGTCAATATTTGTCATTTTCATGTTACGCCTGACAAAAACAGAGTATCTGTGTGAAATCTTGCGATTAAATATATAAACATTCGCACCATATTTCCCAAATAGTGCTAATTGATGTTGTAAAGCTGTTCTTCAACTAATTAAATTGTGCTTTACTTCAAGTTTTATTGAATTATTAATATAATTAAACTATTATATGCTCTTTTGCAAGTCGGAACTCAGAGTTCAGTAATTTGAATAGGTCGATAGGCATTTGCGGATTGATAACCTCTTAAAGGTTTAATACATTTAATTTCAAATGTACAAAATAATGAAACATATATTTATATTATTACAAGCCAGTAACAAACTTCCAGGTTCTAATAGAGTTTGGACCTAGCCTCAAGCAACCCCCAACAAACTGGTGAGGAATTCTGTAACATATTTAAAATACTTACCTTTTATGGGTTTTTTAATGGTGCATATTTATATAGGGTGGGGCGGGGAAGTACTTTCGAGATGACGTTGCGAATGGAGGGGATCTGTTGGAGGAGTGGGGGTAAGCTTTGTTTATGCTGTAGCCTTGGAAGTTTGCGTTAGTCCCGCCATTAGTAGTAGACATAGCTTGGTCGCACGAGTAACGCGCTTTCGGCGTCGAGACGTATTTTTCGCAAAAAGTCTATGCGCTGCGTATGCGTTATCGAATTCCTCCTCGAAATGGCGTTACTGGCAGAAAATCCATTGTGTTCTGGGTGGAGAACTTCCGTACCTGTGGTAGTGTTGTACAAAAGAGGGTTGGGGCTCAGAGTACCATCCGAACATATTGACGGTATAAGAACACCGACTTTTCGAATACTTCACGAAGACCTTCACTTCCATCCATACAAGATGGTCATCGCTCAATAATTCTAGCAATGGGACCGACAAAATTGAGTACATATTAATTTGTTACTAGTGTCGTTTCGGCAGGATAGTGCCATCGCCCATTCTGCTAGAATCCATGGCTTCCGCGCTCGCCTGATTTAACTACGTGTGACCACTTTTTACGGGACTACCTCAAGAGTACAAGTATCGATCCAGGGCCCTAGAAGCTTTGAAGAATGCAGTACGCCTTGAAGTTGTCCGCATTCCGCAACAGACGTGTTGCAGATATATGCATAACTTCAACAGTGCATTGACAATGCAGGACATCACTTCCAGTTGTACCTTTCTGATGCCACAATAAAGTTTTTTTCTAACACGTTTTGTTATTTTTTACTTTACCTTCAAAGTTATGTTATACAAATCTAAACGTCTCTATAACACCTAGTTCTCTTCGTCAGTAGTAACACAATCTTATAGAACTTTTTAAGATGTTGAAACAAATCTATGAAATTTGAAAAACTGAAAACGCGTTTTCACTTTTTCAAATATCATGACCAATTGTGTTACTACTGACGAAGATAACTGTAAGTGTTATCGAAACGTTTAGATTTCTATAACATAAATACAAATGTACATCTTTAAGAACGAACCATTAGAAAGTAGTTTAAACAGTATTATTTTAATTAATCCAACTTTTGTGTGTGTGTGTGTGTGTGTGTGTGTGTGTGTGTGCGTGCGTGCGTACGTGCGTGTGTATCTGGAAATCACCTGGATCATTTTCAACTTCGTTGTGTGTGTGCGCGCATGTGTGTGTGTGTGTGTGTGTGTGTATGTGTGTGTGTGAGTGTGTGTATTATATGTATATTCATGTTTAAAGGCACCATTATTATATACTTTTTCATGTTCAGCATCAAATCCTAATGGTTGAAATTGATACACTAGTCTATGTACCGCATTCATACAATTTGCATCTTTAGGACAAAACCCTGCTCTGTGACACGTTCACATATTAACAGTTCTTTGCTTATACTCCTATGCTCTACATGCACCTTATTCCTCTCCAAATCCCTTCTTTCTACTTTACTGCTGTAGCAATTTTTACATTTATTTTCTCTTTGACAGATACTGCAATTTCTATAACACATGCTACATTAACACTGCACATCTTGCAATCGACCTATTAACCCATTTAGATGATAATCAAGCATTTCCGTTACCGCGTTTACTATTTTACTGTAAAATGCAGGAGATATTATAACAGATAGTAGATGCAAACGGTAACTTGTTATGCTAATAAGTCTGTAGACCCCATCATAAATATATTTATGATTCTTAACAACCACAGATATCATAATTTTCTTCTTCTTCTTAATAGTTTTGTAAAGATCCAGAAATCTGTATTAAAGTTAGAAAATTAATTATCTTAGTTTATGTCTTTATGTTATAGAAAATGCTCCGATGCAGTTAAAATAATTAAATTTTACCCCTTCTTTTGTAATCAAGAAATCGTTTAAGATGTCAACGCAAGAACCCATACCAGAATACCGCTTCATCATTGACCAATCCCGTCCGACCGGAAAATTAGGTCATCATCCAATTACGTTAGACCGCAGACTATATAAGCGGAATGGCGATGCGAGAATCTTTATCTTTCTGCTGCCGTCCTGAAACAATCTTTCTTTCAGCTGCCGTCCTAAAGTAACTATCGTATCTACATAACCGCTTCCGTCCTGAGGTCCCATACGACCTACTTAAGCGCCGTATTTATTGTTCTACCTGCCAGTCTAGTTGGGTAAGTCATAATTTGTTTCATCCCAATTATCCGTCCAGTTGGAGAGATTTCTTTTCTGCCTTTGGTAGATTATTAATCGATCTTGTCTGGAGAAACACAACACGCACACAACATTCTTATTTCCCTGTAGCGTTAGGTACGCGGAAAACAAATATCATGTAGACAAATCCTCCGCTTTGCTTTTAGGAGTAGTCCCTAAAAGTACTGAGGTTTCTTACAAGAACTGTACCCTAAGACGTAGGCATTTAGAGGTGACTCTTGTACTTCTGCTTATCCGAAGGGCGTAGCTCTGTTCGATCCAGCATTCGTTCTTCTAACCCATGGAGCGTAAGGCCCGTTGAGTTAGATAATCCTTCCTAAAACACCTACCTGAACACTTACACGACCGATCTGGAACACACAGTACAAAATACAGACACCTGAGCGATTATATAATCGTCCCAAACCCCTGTTCTAATCAACTTTCCACGAGAAAGTAAAGAAAACCGTAACAAAATCCCGATAGTCGATCATTGATATTTTCATCTGTTTATACGCATCCCGAAAAATATCAAGTAGTTGATAAACTACTTCCTGAAAGAATTATTTAATTATAAATCCAATTTTATATCTTGCAAAAGTTTCGATTTATTTATATAGACAGAAATATTCTTTTTGTATACCTGAAGCAATAAAATACATAGCGTACAAAAACTAAAATTCCTGCATTCTATCCTAAATACCTACGAAAATATCCCATTTCGTTAAAGCATTATTAAGAAAGCCCTAAATAAAACTTTTAGTTATGTTTTAAATTTACGATTCCCGTCCTGCTACCTTGCATCTAATTACAAGAAAGCAATAATCATCATTATACAACCAAAAGTCCCAGTTTATTAAATTGGAGATAGGTTTATCTTAAATCCGATAACTGTGTTATCATTTTTGTTAAATTCTCAGAATAAATATAAAGGAAATATTCTTTTATATATTAGGAACGTTTTAACAATGTTAAAATTACACGTTGAAGAATTTTAAATACTCTAATCGTATTGATTTATTTCCTTCTGGGTAATCAATCACAGGAGGGATAAAATAAATTACCTAAATTAAACCTAGGAAATTATTACCGGAAAACCCCGTGAACTACGTTAACCATTTAATCTCCAGAAATTCCAGTACCCGAGCTGCACCGCCCCGGACTTGTTCAACTTCGGAGGCCATCTGGAGATCCGATTTTCTGTTATTTATTTAGTGTTAAATATCATGTCAGGTATTTTCTAGATTTAAGTTGAATATTTTAGGATTGTATTTTATAGGCAATAAATGTAGTGTTTGTAGAAATCTGTTGTTGTTCAAATCACGAGTCGCCCCACTCCGCCTTATCGCTAACGAGCAAAGCAAAAGTATTAATAAGTGAAATCCCTTATTAAAGAAGGGTGTTTACAGTTTCATACGATACAGATTTTGACCCCTTCCTTGTCGGTAACCATAACCCGTCAGCTGAGTAGAAGTAATTTATATTATTCCTTGATTGTCCAAAAGCATGCCCTGTTTATTATTCGAACACAACAACATTACCCTCTGACTGAGTAAAATTTCAATTGGTGTGACGAAACGACACCCACATAATTTGATTTACTTCTATTTATAAATTGCTGTGCATTATTAATTAAACTATCGCGACATTCACTAGAATTTATAACACTCACAACCTTACACTTTTCGACACCTTGATGTAATATGTTCTTTTAAATGCAGGAAACTGACTTCAAACGTTCACTCGTATATCACCATCTATTTCTAATTCAAGGTTAATATTGAATGTAACAACGTGGCCTCGAAAACAACACTGTTTCAATGTTGCACAATTCCTCGCTTAATTCCACCACACAAATCACGGGTATTTCGGCTACTGTTCCACTTTACTAAACACTCATACCGAGGTTGTCAACTACTTCAACGCAACAAGGTTACAAATCCTGTTTATATAAGGCCATGCCTACCTTAAAATGAGGGAAAACTACACATATAACACCTCATCATTACCAACAATGTCAGTATGTCAAACATCCCATTACATCGCTATTGAAAGTTACCTGAGTGTTACCAACCATGGTCAATGTTTATTATTAGTATGCGGCGAATATATAAATTAATATCCAACAGAGTTCAGTTAAAAAAAAGGTGGCTGCTTTCTACCAGAACGTAAGCAGCATTGAATATTAATGTTATCGTTCACGTTTGCTCTTCACGCTGGTTTGCTTGTTTGCCATATGCAATTATACTATGAGTGCTACAAAGCATTGCAACTAAGTGACTAATGAATTATTAAATACTAAGCACATATACAAAGATGGGTTGGACTGTACAAAGTGTCACATCCAGAGTACTGATGCTGTTCGTGTAAAACAATCCTAACAATGTTACACGAAATATATGAGGATAATTCATGCGTTCTTTGTAGTGAAGTATACTATATAGGCGACTAATGTTTTGTTTATATATTGCATATGGTGCATATAATAAATTATTTCATGTTGGTGTATCACGGTAACAACTTGACGTCCCACCAAACTTTTATTGTCCACAATATCACGATTGCTTCGATAAACATTTACTAGCGTATCGTCCATGGTATGGAGTTCATCATCAAGCTTCATTTCCACATCTACCGATGACGCAGTTGAATGTTTCATTGTGAGGTTAGAATAAACCAACAGCAACATCTGGTAATCCACTACAGGAGCATCTAGACTGGGCACTACATCGCGACTACGCTCAATTACCTGCATCACGTCCAAACAAGTGCAATGAATCAGAAATGGAATGCACTTGTACAAAGTTAAAACGTTTTGATCCTAACCATATACATGCAATTAATTTTAAAATACTAAGCTTTCGGGTATGTAATCGTTTAATTTTGTTTCATAATTTTATTTATAAATTTTAACGTTTCGATAACAATGGTAGTTCTCGTCTTCAGTAAATGATAATAGTTTAAAAAAAATTATTTTTATTCGTAAAACGAACCATATAAGTAAATACACCTACATGCCATTTTCTTTTTTTTTTAGTTCTGAATATCAAGTACGGCCTCAGCTAAAATTTGGATGTTTTAGAACTTGCTTTCTTAACTGCGTGGCCTCGGAACAATTCAATCATGCCAATGTGACAACCTTGGAATTGTGGGATCTCGAAAATGTGTGACCTTGAAATCGTGTATTCCAGAACTATCTAACCTTACCTACTTTTTCATTTATCATAAAATACTGTGCGAAATGTACAATATTTTACAAACTAAGCCTAGCGTTGTGTCTAACTACGCTAAAGAACTTGCTTACATTCCTAAACAAAAATTGATATGTTAACTTATTCATTTGTATGGGTTTTTCATTGCTTTCCAATAGTGGATATAAGAAAGAAATAATACTGTACATTTCATATAAGCGACTTGTATTAATAAAAAATATCCTTTCCTCTTTACTCTATATACCTTTTGCTAATGCAACATTAACACATGCGTAGGAAAGCCTTGTTATGGCTGCATCAGATTTTCTACTTTAGTTTAATACAAATCATTTAATAAATAGATCGATAGTTACGTAATCAAAGTGTTGATCAATGTGCATTATTTTAGCTAATTACATACCTGGTGTGGAACAAGACACGACCTTCCAACCTACAAAGTGGAAATTAAACGAAATGAAATAATTTTAATAATAATTCTTTTAGGATAACTGTATTCTAACAAGTTCACAACGAAAACAGGCAACATTGTAAAGCGAAACCAATAATCTATTTCAGATTAACGTTTAAAACTTCTTGTCAGATAGACGTTAATAGAAATGTAGATGCTGACTTCTATAAATTCTAAAACCGGCCGATTTTATAAATTACGAAGGGGAAGGGCGAGCCGCTCCTTTAGTTACAGCGATTGATTCCCATGATACACGTATATCGTTAAATATATATGCATTGATAAACTTTTATTATGGTATAATGAAAAACATTTAAACACGTTGGTTCATTTTTAAAATAAAAAGGGACTAAGCGTACCAGGCTTACCATTCGAGGTAAAACAGGATATCGACATAAAATGTATTTACATACTTTGATAGCATTACATTTTTTTCAGAGAATTTGGAAAATTCTTGATTTTATATCTGATGATTTTTATGGTTACCACTATTTAGAAACATTTAGCCGTGCTTTACAACGTGGATTACGTTATAAAGAATAAAAAAACTAATTTCTACATTAAATTAAAAAAGAAAAAAATATTTGCAACTGCCAGATTAGATTCAAATCAGAGATTTGTTAATTTATCAAACCTATTAATGAAAACTTCAACGATTTGATAAAATCCGTTACTGATACCTTTATATACTTGAACCAAGCTGACCAGGAATTATGTCTCGTTGGAGTACTGACGGTCATTCCATATATGAAATTGTCTGAAAATAAGCTGGTATTGCGAAACACTGCAACTTACATCCAGATAAAACTGTAGGGCAAGATTCTGAACATAGAGTATTGTTGACATTACCACCACTAGGTGTCCCTACTTGTGTTTAAAAAGGTATGGTTGTATCTTAAATGAAATACCTGTTAATAAAGTTATTTTGGTGAAATTTTTTTTACCATTTTACAAAACAGTAAATATTTGACATTTCTTTGTTTTCATGTATAACCCTTGTCCAAATGGAGTACTATCTTTTGCTTTATTTTGTTTTTACTTTCAAACATTAAATACTTAATAACTAAAAAAAACATTTAACAGAGTAATAACAAATGTGTACAATAAATTATGACTAAATTTTTAATAATTCTGCTCTTGGTTTTGTTTTACTTCATATTCATTGCTATTTGGAGCGGGATATGCGCTAGGTTTATCTTCCTGTTCTTCATACTCGTTTCCATAACTTGCCTGATTATTGTGAGAATTGTAGTTATCGCCTCCTTGTCCGAAAGAACCGTAATTGTCATTTTGTGCATAATCACCATTGGCCAATTGTTGACCATAATGGCCGTATTCTTCATTATTTCCACCAAAACTGTTATGTACTCCAGATGAATATTCGTTTTCTGGCACTGGGTAAGGTTTGGGTACTTCAACTGGTACATGTACAGTTTTGATAACTTCAACCGGTACAGGTTGGGGAACCTTAAGTATTTTTGTTACTGGTACTGGATAAGGGTTTGATACCGGGATAGGAATCGGGACATTATGAGGTACTTTAACTGGATAAGGTTTTGGAATTTGAATCGCTACAGCAGTGTTAATTTTAACAATTTTAGGAGGAACTGATCCTTCATACACACTTCCAAATTCTTGTAAACCGTAATTAGGATAATTTATTGCACCGAAACCGTGCACATCCGGAACACCAACTAACTTATTCTGAATAGAACCACTACTACTACCTTTACTATATCCATAACCTCCCAAAGCACCACTACCTATGAGCAGACCAGGTCTACCAAAAACGGGTGCCAGACAGGTTATCACTAACAATACTCCCTGAAATACAAAGAAATCCATTCAATTTACCAATATCTTAATATGATACTTACAAGTTTTCTCATTCTTGTACTGTTACTGTCTTTTGAGCAGGATGCAACTACTGTAAGATTCTCCTCGGACTGCTTATATATGAAGCTATTTGAGAACCAACCAAATCTTTTTAGCATCATTTCACTTTCTTCCTTTCTTCGGTCCTTGACATTGACCGTACTTGGCAAACACCTTAATTTCCTTTCTACGCGATCGTATTCTATGTTAAAAAAGAGATAGGTGTATTTTAAACGTACTAAAGCTTTGAAAATAAAATTTACGTCATTAATGAGAAAGCAAGAAAGCAATCTTTTCTTAATAATTGTCGTTAGTCGTAACCAGTGAATGAGTAATTTCGCATCTTTATTCATTTTTTTTGCGTCCCTAGCAGTAGAAAACTTTAATAATTCATTACAATAATTTTATATATTTTACTTTTATGGTAAAACTTATCGGTTAATTAACGAAGCAATTTTATAAATAAATTTGCGTTCGTTAACCTTGTATAAAACAAAAAAAATGTATCAATATATTGAGATCAGTAAAAGCGAAAGTACTCTTAGTATGATCCCTTCACCAATGACTTCTGCAAAATTAATTTAGATTATAAAATTCACGATCAATGACGAATTGTAGTAAAATCATTGAAATAGTAACATGTAAGTTTTTGAGTTCAGTTAATAACTTGTTTTATTTGCAATATAAATAGAAACAATTGCAACTTGCCTTTTTTAATGTTTTATTATGCTTTACAGAATGGACGCCTATCACGTTTTAAACGTGAAAATTGAGCGTAAAATTTGTTCTAGTTGCTAATTAAACAGCAGATTGGGCCCAACAAAGGTGTCTAACGAGAACAGGCTTACAGTCTGATTCATATTACAGTTCTATTGTAACTTTCACTGCCGGACTCTAAAGAACGCGTTAGTCAATCTTTTAAAAGTAGTTACAGTAGATTTAAGCACTTTTTCGTATCAGCAAGGATTATAACACAGGTGTGTAATAAACAAAAAAAAAATGATATTGTCGAATCTGAAAAGAGTGTGAGTAAGCAAAATTTCTTTACATTAAATTACACAACAAACGCAATGAAGTAGGGTACTGTAGGTAGAAATTATTTGTGGTTATTGTGTTAATCAAAAGAATAAAATTAGTAAATTAATATAATAGGACAATTTAAAATTAATTATTAATTATGTTGTTACTACAATGTTGATATAGAATGTTCAATCGCATACAAGCAATATAAAGTTTGCGAAAAAATATTAGGAACTCTAGAATGCAAGATGCTACCCTTATATTCTATAATTAAAAATTAGTAATTATTACTACACATACTGCGCATTCGTATCCATCTCTTTTTACGTTTAGTCCAACGTTTTGTGATATTATGATAGGTATTTCCGGTGCATCTACCTAAAATATTCCTTTTTTAAAAGTTTGTTCTTTCTAATGATAAAGTAAACGAAGTAAAACCAAAACGTGTACTGGTAATAAGCAATACTTATCGTACACCTTTGCATGCATTGGAACAACTTGAAAAATTTTTTTTGTGATTCAGAAGAGATCAAAGTGTGACTTTCGAATTCTTCCTCAGCCTCTTTTGATAAACAATCAAGACAGTACAGACAATTAATTTGATGTTTTGCAGCTTTAGGTAGTTGAAAGTTGATGATGGTGTAATATATATATATATATATATATATATATATATATATATATATATATATATATATATATATATATATATATATATATATATATATATATATATATATGTGCTTAATAGATGATTTTACAGGATAAATTTTATTAAAATTCTACTGGCACTAATAATCGATGATTACTAAGTCCTGACGTTACATTTTTAAAAAGAATTAAAAAATTTTATATGACAAGCAACATGTGCTGGCATTAGTACAATTTTTTTGTCAAAGTTGGTTACATTTATTTAGGTTCAGTCACTGAGATACATTGAACGCGGCAAATTTAAATTATACAAAATGTTAAAGTAATTGTCTTCAACATTAAAATTGAGCGCCTATGAATATATTGCTGAAAGCTGTTCTGTATCTGATTTATGATTCATTGAATTACCTTCTTTTTTTATATGGCACATTTCTAGAAATAATCTGGATTTGTATACTTTTTCAAAGTTTTGAATTTTAACATTATTGAGACAGATTGAAGATTGAGTGTTTTACTGTGGGTTTCAAGAGCACAACTATTACTTTTTTGTCAATTTTACAATCACTTCTGTGTTGTGTAACTCTATTACGTAGCCATTGTAACGTGTGTCCTACGTACACTTTCATGCAGCCAATGTATGGGGTTTGATAAATAACATTAGGATTAAGCAGCACAGGAGTAGCAAGTAGCATGTTAGATTTTTTATGAATGGTAATTTACAAAATCTGGTGCCACCTGACTATTCACAACTGTTCTAGGAGTCCCTGTATTAAAGATTAATTTGTTAATGAACGTTATTGGGTAATTGTTTTTGTTCAGAATTCCTTTAAGTTTATTTAAATTTTTCTGAATGAAAGTTGAATGTAATATTTTTATAATCCTATTTTTAATTCCTGTAATGATATTAATTTTTTGTTGTAATGGGTGGTAAGAAAAGTAGTTGATGTAACGACCTGATGATGTTGGTTTTTGATACCAATCAATGTAAATTGTATTGTTGGCAGTTCTGATTAGTCCGGTATCCAAGAAGGGAACACCTACATTGGTTGCAGTTTCTACAGTAAATTGAATATGATTGTTAAATTGGTTGAAAGTATTTTTGATTTCGTCAATTTTATTGTTTGGTACGGCACAGATTATGTCGTTCACATATTTCATTAGAAAAGGAAGTTCAAAAGATAACAACGGTATACTACAGTTTAATAGTTCATCCATTACTATAGTCCCAATCATAGGACTGAAAGGCGAGCCCATGGGGGTACCGAAATTTGTAGAAAGTACTGGTCGTTAAAAACGAAATAACTGTTACTACATATGAATCGTATTAAGGCAATAAATGATTCTTTGTTTATTTTACAATGCGGAGAAACTAAATTTCAATTGTAATCTAATAAATCCAAAACTAATTGTAACGGTATATTGATGAAAAAGTGACACAACGTCAAGTGAGATCAATACATATTATTTGAAAATTGTTAGTCTTTAGCAAATGCGAAAGAATATTTAATCTTGTAATTATTCTGATTAACGAAAGCATTCGTTAGAATGTCGACAACAAAGGTAGCAAGATTTAACGTAGGTGAGCCTATCGAGGAGACAATTGGTTTGAGCGGTACTTGGTCTTTGTGTACTTTCGGAAGCCCATCGAAAGTAGAACTCGTACTGTTATTGATGGTAAGTTTTTTAGCCGTTGAGTTGTCGATGCCCTCGTTATCCTTTAGTTTTTTTACCCAATCATTACATTTTTTTTTGTAATGAGAAAGTGGGATCATTAATTATGATCCCCGCAGTGTATAAAATCAGCGGTTCTCAAAATATTTGAAAAAAAACTAACAACCTTTCCAAACTCAGAAACGTTATGATTTCGTTATTCCTCTGAATTTTGAAAAAGGTAGGTTTCACATTTAACATGCACCTTTACCTTTACGTTTTCATTTAACTGATGATTTTTTTTTCGCCCACTAGATTTTTAGGTACGGACACTATCTTTCGTTTTTCATATGGCCGCCTTATTGGAATTTTACATGGTTAAATTGAAGAAAAATTAAAGAATCCAACCATATATCACACTTATTGCCTTACTTTAGAATAAACACATAAAACATATTTTTTATTTTCATCAATCAAACTAACATGAAGACAGGTATAAACAATTAAATAAACAATAAACAAAAAGCAAGTGGATGAATAACAAACGTATTGTACAATTAAACATACCATTAATATAAATACACAAGCTGTCTACAATTGTTTCCAAGACAGCGACTGCAGCGGTTTGGGACACTATAAATAGCGCGCCTAATATACCTTCGAGGCAATGCTGTCATTTCTTTACAAATTGCCCCTTCCAATTCCTCAAGACTATCGTAGTTTCGATTGTAGATCCTATCCTTCAAATAATCTCATAGGAAAAAATCGAGAGGTGTGAAATCTGGCGATCTCGCTGGCCACAGCACTGTTTCGTTGGGTCCTATCCACCACCCCGGACGTTCTTAATCCAGATATGATCTTACAATTCGGCTGTTGTGTGCAATAGCATCATCTAGCTGAAACCATCTGATTTTTCGCAATTGCGACAATGGTAACTGCTCTATTGCATCTTGCATTGATTTTGTAGAATATGCATGTATCTCTTACCGTTTAAGTTTGCGTTATAAATAATTGGCCCAACCATTTGATCATCAAAAAGACCGCACCATACATTAAATCCAAATTTAATTTGTGGTCGAATTGGTTCATTAAATGAGGATTTTTTTACGCCATAATACCTCGTTGTGTCTGTAAAAATACCACAATTCGTAATTTAAACTCCTCTGTCCAAAGGATTGTGCGAGGAAAATTTTCATCATTTTCTGTTTCACTTAAAAACCACGTACAAAAATCAGAGCGTCTCGTAGGATCTTGATCGCTATTTAATGTGTGAACACATCTCTTGTGATACGGTTTATATTTATTTTTGTGCAAAAAGCGAAGTGTTGCCGTTGCACTCGTGCCAGCAATTATTGTTAGATCTCGCGAAGACGGTAGATTATTTACTTCTAATGCTGGCAGAGTATTAGCTTCAGCTACCTCATTAATGTATCTTGCTTTACTCGCATTAGAAAAACTTTTATGCTCGTAAACATGCTGTGTAGTCTGCTACCGCATTAATGCTTCTTGTTTTACTCGCATTAGGAAAGGTTTTATGCTCGTAAACATGCGGTGTAGTCTGCTACCTCATTAATGCTTCTAGTTTTCTCGCATTAGAAAAAGTTTTATGCTCGTAAACATGCTGTGTAATCTTTTAAAATTAAGAGGCACGGGGTTGCTTTCTGTCGGGATAGCTGTTTAGATATTTCTCTATTTCTCCGCACTCTTCAGACACAGACACAGACACGAACAAGGACACGGACACGGACACGGGCACGGACACGGACACGGACACGGACACGGACACGGACACGGACACGGACACGGACACGGACACGGACACGGACACGGACACGGACACGGACACGGACACGGACACGGACACGGACACGGACACGACAAGGACACGGACACGGGCACGGACGGGGACACGGACACGCACACGGCCACGGACACGGCACGGACACGGACACGGACACGGACACGGACACGGACACGGACACGGACACGGACACGGACACGGACACGGACACGGACACGGACACGGACACGGACACGGACACGGACACGGACACGGACACGGGCACGGACACGGACACGAACACGGACACGGACACGGACACGGACACGGACACAGACACAGACACAGACACAGATACAGACACCGACACAGGAACAGGAACATGAAAATACACAGGCACAGACACAGGCATAGTCACAGGCACCGGCACAGGCACAGTCACATATACAGGCACAGACACAGGCACAGGCACAGGCACAGGCACAGGCACAGGCACAGGCACAGGCACAGGCACAGGCACAGGCACAGGCACAGGCACAGGCACAGGCACAGGCACAGGCGCAGGCATAGGCACATGCATGGCACAGGCACTGGCACAGGCACGGACACGGGCACAGTCGCAGGCACAGGCACAGGCACAGGGACAGGCACAGGCACAGGCACAGGCAGGCACAGGCACAGGCACAGGCACAGGCGCAGGCACAGGCACATGTATGGCACAGGCACCGGCACCGACACGGGCACAGGCACAAACACAGGCACTAGCACAGGCACGGACAAGGGCACAGGCACAGGCACAGGCATAGGCATAGGCACAGGCACAGGCGCAGGCACAGGCACATGTATGGCACAGGCACCGGCACCGACACGGGCACAGGCACAAACACAGGCACTAGCACAGGCACGGACACGGGCACAGGCACAGGCACAGGCATAGGCATAGGCACAGGCACAGGCACAGGCACAGGCATAGGCACAGGCACAGGCACAGGTACAGGCACAGGCACAGGCACAGGAACAGGCACAGGCATAGGCATAGGCACAGTAACACAAACGTACCGATGCGCGGAGGCTCGCTAGCACGCATGCACTGACGCAACAACCCACTCACACACACACACACACACACACAGCACGCACGCACACTAAGTTCGTCGTATATTAACCCATTAACTGCGAGATTTTTTATTTTAATTTATAGTGATAGAAAGTCTTTAAAATTTGATATTGTTGAAGTCTACAACAGACATTTTGACAGTATGTGTCAAAAAGTAACGATTTTTTTGTAAGTTTTATCCCCAAAAGGGGATCGTGTTGAATGACATTTAAAAATTTAATATCGTACAATTTTTCGATCTACGTTTTTATTGACGTTTCTACATTACAAATACTTACTAAATGTTACTTTCAACAAAAACTAAATATTATAACAGACAACGCTTCTCCGTGTTGATTTCTACATATTGTGCCTTGTTTCCATACACTGTAGGTGTAGACCAACATTACACTTTCTACATTGTTTTCTCGTATTTGATTTGCAAACAACACATTTCCATTGCCTGCCTTTCACAGTTTTTTCTAGAATGTGTCCAAAAGAGTCTTTCCGAATGTCAGCAAGTACCCGCTTCGTTGATATTTTATTCATTGGCGGGCTTCCATTTTTTTTGGATCTGACATGGATTTGATTTGTAAGTATACCCTGCATGTAGATCTTATAAGTTCTCACAACGACATTTGACTGTTTGCCATGCAATACAAAACCTATGAGTTTACTACTGCGGTGTCGAGAAGGTTCGTAAAAATTTTAGTACCATGTATTACTTCTAATTTTGGTGCGGTATTTTTTTTATTTATTTTTTAGCCCCGCCCTTACGCTTATTATACTCTAAAACAAGATTGACTTATGGGGTATGTATGTCTCTTTTTCCTGTTCTTGACCATCTTTTTACTGGAGTGAGTGGAGACAAGCCTTGATGATTGGACATCATTTTAACACAATTATTGTCTTTTCACGTTATTTCAAATATCTTATTTGTTTGATCAAAACAATAATCGTACATACCGCGTCTTTCTTTTTTCATAGTAGTGTCATCTTTTGTAGGGCATTTGTCAGTCTGTCGTATCTGCAAGGATTAGTGGCACGTATATTTTTTCATGTAACGTTTTCATCGGCCCAAAACTTGTAAAGAAGTTATCGAAATAGAATCTATATTTTGACGCATTTTCGAGGACAGAAACTTTGTTCAGAATCATGTACCCAAACCTTCAACGACCGATGGTTCTTTCCCTTTTCCTTCATAGACTTCAGCATGGTAGCACTAACCGGTTTCACTACGACATAGGGTCTATTGTTTAAAACTAAACCTTATAGGTTTTAGACAATGGTGTCCGTAGTACTGAACCATGTGCTCATCTATACCAAGATTTTCTGAAAAAATACCTATAGAAATCAGTAGACGAATCTTTAAAGGGTTGGTCCCTTTCCTGTTTTTTAGAAGGCAGTTCTGAATTGTCGTAATGTAAACTTCTTTTGATTTTAAGAAATCTATTTTTTGTTATACATTTTTTAATACAATGATGGTTTAAATCATCGTCTTTAGACCAATAGGTTTGTTTTTGGGGCAGTGAATGTTATATAGATAAAAGGATTGCAAGAAATTTTTTAAAACATTCAACAGAATACACAAAATCGTGTCTATTGTTTTTTCATGCAAAAATTACCGACTGCTTGACGATATATTCCATACTTGACGATATATTCCGTAATTTCATGATCAAATAAGGATTCAAAGACGTCTGCTGGAGCTTTATCTCTAAGATTATCTTTAATTTCTTGTTTCTTGTGCATGATATCATCTTTATTCTTTCCTGTTGTTTATTTCTTTCCCAAAAACCGGTTCAGATTTTACCCACACTGAAATGCTCTTAAATGGTCTTGATTTTAATGTTGCTACTTAAGCTTTTACTTTCGGAAATCGATGCCTTTGCTTTTCCTTTTTCAGATGCACCTCTGTTATCGTCATTATGATCTTGTTGCGGATGTTGCGAGTTAAGCTGACCAACACGTTGATTTTCTTCTGTTTTTCTCTATAGTTTTGCTCCATAAATTCTGTTAAAGGTATGGAATTGGGCAGGAAAATAAGTAGGAACAGTATCTTCCAAAATATTGTCGTCGAAGTTGTCCACATCGGATATATTATCTACTGTCTCCGGCGGAACTATATCAATCGGGCTATTATTGTCACCTTCAAAAGGTCTGGATCATTCAAAATTTCCTCGATTTGTTTTAGTGATAGATACCTTCTTGTATCCATTGTCTGAAAAAGGTACTTGCTATTATCCATCAGCGGAAGTGCGCATTTTATGCGATATTGGCCATGAGCCCCAAATGGGTATCACCATGAGAGTATGTGTTGATTACATACAAAAAAATCAATCGGCTATTAAAAAATAAACTGTTAAAGCACTATTCTCAGTTAGCGCGCAAAAAATTATACAGAATTTTAATTATTTGTTCGAAAAAAACTATTTTGAATGCAGTGGATGAAGAATATGCTACCTTTACATGCTACAAATCACTTTTAACATTTATAACAAAAAAAACTATTCAAAATTACCTATAAATATTAGCTATAATTCAAAATAACACTGTTTCAGGTATCATACGCCGATGTCTTAATGTAAACAAATGCCCGCGAATATTGTTAGGGTAGGAAAATGCGTAATCCCCAAACGGGGACCAGGGTAGCTAATGAGTTAATGGGATCAATATTCTTCACCGTTCGGTTTCGCCTTTGCGTATGTTCTTCTTGGGTTCCATTGAGTGGTCTACTGCTCTCTCCTATGTAGGATCTGCCGCATTCGCATGGTAGGTTGTATATACAGTTCCTGTAATTCTAGTCTTCATTGTGTGCTTCGGTCTTGGTTAGTATTCCTCTGAGCGTTCTTATCGATTTGAAGGCAGTGTGTATCTTGTATGTACTGCCTATCCTTCGTATTTTGTCCACAGAATTGTATTACTTAATTTAACGACCTAATCAAATTAATAGAGTGGAAAATGGACCTACCTTAAAGGAATTAGTATTATGTTACCTAACTTCTAAACCGAACTACCTGCTTATAATGATTTGTACAATAAATTAATCCAACCATAATTAACACCAACGCCGCTATTCTAAACTTACTCTAAATTAAACTAAGTTATCGTATTAAATGATAAATGTGTGTATAAATAAAAAAAAATGTAATTACACTTTATGGTCTTGTACTGGAACGGTGAAATAGAAAACTATGTATTTTAATTGTAAATTTTGCTAGGTAAGCAATACTTAGAAAAGTAAATAGTAGGGTATTAATTAAACAATAATTAAAAGCTGGTGCACCATTATTAATTAAATTCATACAACTTTATTTACCTCACAATGTGCAGAAGCATGAGATTTATTATAAAAGACGGAAGAGTCTTAAATTATAATTGAATTATCGTGTTTCGGCATAAGCGTTGAATACTTGTATTCAGGATCTGTAATATAGAAAGGTATTACATAATTAAGTTGTCCAAATCATGTGAAAATGAATTTGTAAATTTTTATCTTAGGTTTTTTCTGCATTTTGATCATTCATTTTCTTTATATAATGGCGCTAATTAAATTTTTACAAGCATGAAATTAAAAAAATCGATGGAGCATATTTATTATATGGATGGCAAAAAAAACTAATGCACTTATGAGAAATACACGATTTGTCGCAGTAGATGGTGTTTCGTAATTTATGAATAGCAAATACGATTTGGTAACTGTAATATCAGGCCCGTGCTTAAAATTTTTTAAAGCATATATTTTTTTTGTTAATTAGGTTTTTCTTTTTTTCCTTAAATTAATACATAATACTTATACATAGAAAAAGAAACAGCAGAGTAAGATCTGAACTTATAGTGATATTTGACAGCACTAAGCGACATATAAAGTATAAAGCTGAAAAAAGCATATAGGTAGGATATATCTCATATTATAACCAATGGGAAGCCCAAAAAAACCAGATGGTAAGACAACTAAAAATAATCAGAATTAATTAATAAACTAAATGGATGTCTTGCTAATATTTTTTCAGTTAATCAATCTACAAGGTACTATTATGGCAATATAATTTGGTTATGTTAGCACTTTAGTGCATAAATATTGTATATACATTAATACAATAAACACAGGCGTGTTTAATGAATACAGTATAACTAAATATATAATGATATGGATGAATAAATACTGAAAGCTGCAAAATTGCATGAGAAACTCTAATTCACATTCAAAGTTACTCGAACGCCAGTGTAGGACATTTTATAATTCTTGAGTAACACATTATATATAATTTATAAAATAATTAGATACGAGTTAATGTTAATTAATTTACATTTATAAAGATATAATATTGATTTATTAACAGTAGCCATATAGGGTGAGCGATAAAACCAGTGGTTCTTTTTTTTATTTTAATGGGCTTTTTCGAACTATCCCGAGGCATTTAGCATGATTTACAAATAACCTGCACACAAAGTCAACATCTCATTTTAAATATACATTACTACGCTCTTAAGGCGTACAAAATTACAGAATTGCACAAAGATTTCTAATTATAGCTTGTTAGTTACTGCACTGAATACGTATTAATATTAAATTCATGTATGATCGTTAATTGCAAGGTGATTATGAACACACAACTATTTTTTATCTAACCTAATCTGATTTCTTCATAAATTCACTACATATTTATACTATTTGGGTAATCAAGAAATTTTTTTCAATAAAGACAAATCATCAATATTAATCAGAAGCTAATAAGCGCAATATGCAGTTCTAATTAATAAAGTATAACAAACTTTTAATCTAGATAAGGTTAAGAAACGTACATCGCCAAACAAGTATGACAGATGCTTACAATTAATTGTGTAATGTGTAACTTATTAGTTCGAAATAATTAATTTTTATCACTAAACTTTCTAAAAGTGCTTACTTGTATTGATACTAGTATAATTATCAATCTAAATTTGTATTAGTCTGTTTTAGAGCTTTGTAAGTACATAACAATATGTACTGTTACCAAAAATCATCAACGTTTGAAGTCATATGTATAAGATTTACTTAGCGCAATCTGTTAGAGAACCAATTAAGGTTGTAAGTATATGAAAGGATCAGTATCAAAATAGTGACAAAAAAACGTTAAAATCCACGTCCGTTGTACTTTCACTTGATAATCAATTGGAATATCATTTACAAACTGGTATCATTATCAACAGAAAATATACAGGTTTAATCAAAAATCTGGAAACGATCGAATATATTGGGAGGTACTGGACCGATATTCACCAAATTTAGAAAAACATCCGTTTCCGATCAAACGGTAATAGCTGTGTTGTTGCCAGATTTAGTGTTTGTTTAGAAAAAACTCTGCCCTTTTAAAGTTAAAAAGTAGTATTTTTTATTATTGTATATTAACCTTTTAGTACACCTTAACATAACCGTTCTAGTTTTAAAGATACGTAGGTTTTCTAACAAAAATTGATTGATAAAGAAAACCATGAGACATAAAAAGTAACTAAACGTAATAAATGTTCAAAATATAGACTTTCTTTTGCTTGGCCCAGTAGGTCGATGAATTTTCTTATAGCATGTTAAATCCACTCCGTATGTCCGCTATAATTCATTGAGCAATTTTTTTTTTAATTTTCTGGCCTCAATTCATACACAACGATTTTCAAATATCCCCAAAGAAAGCAATTCAAAGAATTAAGGCGGCTATTGAATGAACCATCTACGTCCATTCCAACGGTTTGGGAAAACTTTATAGTTCCTGGCAGGAGCTGCATAATGGGAGGGGCCCCGTCTTGCTGGAACCATATGGTTTCGTCAAGAACCCCTACCCTTCCGTACGATCTGGTCTCGTAAAACCTGCATATACTCCATACCAGTGAGATTATCTTGTACGAAATATATATATATATATATATATATATATATATATATATATATATATATATATATATATATATATATATATATATATATATATATATATAAAAGTCATCAACTATTACAGCCCTAGCATTTTCGTATACTAAATATATAGTTTCCAAGTCCTTATATGTTTATTAAAAAGCCTAAGAACGATTTCGAAAGAACGTTTTCTGACTCTATAACCGGCCAATATTATGATTCGTTCTGTGTTACTTAGTTTAACAGCCATACTGTAAAAATTTGACATAAATGAGACACAACTGGCAAATTGTCATTACTATAGTAACTTAAACGAGAATTGGATATCCCAGATCGTCATGTAAATAACAAGTGCAATGGATGAAGTCCCTTTGAGGCTTTACCAAGGTGTAATGGAGGGTTAATGTACCATAAAAAAAACTATTGCATTTAAATTGAAAAGAGCAGAGTAATTTCTGAACATAAGGAAAGCCTGGCAACAACACAGCAGTTACCGACCAATCGGAAACGACTAATTACCCCCCTGTTGTAAATTGGTGAATATCGGTCCAGTATTTTTCAAGATATTCGGCAGTTTCCACACTTGTGATTAACCCTTGTATAAGTAACATAACAAGTAGTCATAGTAACAAACCATAATCATAATAAGCAAACTTGATGTCAATTATAATTCCATATTTAAAATGTCCGTTAACGGTAAATCCATATCAACCTGTTTGTTCATTAATAGTTATTTATAAAGCTTGTTGGTAAAGGCGACTAATAATCTAATGATTGTAATGCTTCAGCGAAGCGTAAGCGTTAATGATCGAGATTATTAATCCCCAATTAACACATGGATTAGTTACAATATTTTTACGCCAATCGTATAACTGTTAAAAACTATCAAAAGTATTCTTTAAATTGCAGTTTTTATTACAGTGTGAATTTATGAATTACGATCCATTGTGCAAACCAACCGCAATTCTTGCAACTTATGGTAATGTTCACAATAAAACGATGGGACCATGGAAGATAGCCTTATCGCATGGAAAATATGCTGACAGTGAAGCATTAGGAGTTTCGTTTTTGTACGTAATGGCTTGCGTGTTGGCAGGGGTACTATTTTAAATTTTAGGTAAGTATGATTGCATCGAAGGGATCAAGATAATAATGGCAAATAGTGCATAGTAAATGACGTTGAAAAAGATTTGTCGCTTCGAAGTTGTGGTTCACCGAAGCGAGATAAAGATTTATGAGTGTGGGCCAATTAAAACCTAGTGTGACCACGGATTTGCTTTATTTTAATACTGTTTTCAACATTTATAACAATTTGTAATAACGAACACAATAATACCGTAACCAAATTTTCTAAAATGTACAATATACATCTAATTGTGACTGGTTAATATCCACATTATTTCTAAATTTCTACATTATTATTTCAAGATTAGCTTTGTTAAAAATAATCTAAGAAGGGGAGGGGGGGGGCATGGGTACGATAGTTTTGCTACAAGCTCTTTTAAAAATATAAGTTGTGTATGAGAATATTTACTAAACTTATACAGCAGTGTTTAAAAATTGATGCTGTTACGAAACAGGCTAAAGTAAGAAACTACGGGCCATTATCAACTGTTTTAAAAATACATAATACCCATGCGAATGTTAGCCGTTAAATTGACATTAAGCTAAGGTATGGCTAGGTACCGGAAGTATTTCATCGCTTTTATGTTCTTTAAAAAAATGGTTTATTATTTTAAGTGATTCGCAATAATAAATCTGATACAGTTTTACTTTGTCCACAAATATGTATTTCATTCCAATTACTGTATAATAATAAATTTGTTACTTTCAGGTGCTCCAGCGAGAGGGAGAGAAATACGCTCTATCCAACCAGCCCCTCTCCCGCGATATGCTTAGCTACATGCACAAAAAATCTTTTCTCATAGTACGGCAGTATCTCTTTTCATTTTCCTGAATAATCCCTTGGAAACTACAAATACAAATATAACTTACTTAGTGTCAAATTGGCACTAACATTTCTGATACTAAATCCGTAGATGTAGGAGGGTACTTATAATAAGAATTATTGCAGCACCTATGAAATTCGTCTAAGATAGGGAAAATATAGTAGTCTTATCTTGATTTCATCCCCTTTATTTGAGGTTTCATCATCACCATACTGAAATCTGAAATTATAATGCTTCAGGAACACAAGAGTAAGATAAAATAAACGATGTACATAGGTTCCGAGCGCTTGCTCTTCTTTCAAATTTTATCCACAATTCAATACTGTAAAGTTGGCTTATTGAAAAACTTTTTCCTGATCCCTATTCTGAATAGTTACGACATTTATTAAACATATGTATACTTCAGTTAGAGTTTTAAATTCTCTGAATTTATCTTAATACAGTGCACTGTATCAATGAACCTAAAAACTTGTGTGCACTTAACGCTACGTGAGTGACGCTTGGCCCTGTAATGTTAGCGTTAGTGCTACAATAGATAAAAATTAAAGGAATCTGGAGCGGGCTCACAAAGAATTGAGATTTAACAACATAAGTTTAATATCACTGGTTAGTGCTACCTTATCTCTGTTTAGTACCCTAGGTTTTCAAATCCACTTATGCAGGTTTTTAAGATAACCAAGAGGAACAAATATTAGTGAGAAGATGACCCCGTCTACAGTGGATTCTAATATGAAACTTTTTTAAACGTTAGTGCTACTTTAGAACTATTTAGTGCCCCAAAATTGTTTGACCCTGGGCTTCAAATTTTACAAAATAATGTAGAAAAACTGATGGTAGTGTGAAGTTGGCCCCAATTTTTGAATCGTCAGCGCTACGTTAGTGGCGATTGGTGCTCTATGTGTCCAACCCCAGGATTCGAACTTTCGAGATAACTAAAGAAAACTGCTAATGGTGTGAAGATCGTCCGCACCGGATTTTTTTGGGTTTTGAAACTGGTTCTCTTTTCATCGTTAGTGCTACTTTGTGCTGATTGGTGCCCAAAGTTTTCCAAACCGGGTTTCGAGTTTTCCATATAATTAAAAAAAAACACTAATAGTGTAAAGTTAAAATAACTGAAGTCGTTATTGCTAGGTTAGTGTTGATTGGTGCATATTAGGAATATTTAAGAAAATTACATATCGACAGTAGAGAACTCTGAAAGTAAATCCTATGAAATTTGGAGATATATTCACTGCAAGCGAGGATATTCCAGGATTACATACGAAGTATGTTCTGCGATTAGTAAGTTTAAAAACGCCTATATCTCCGGTAGTGACCAAACTCCAAGCTTCTTGCTTCGAAATTGTGTAAATGATTTTGCAGAACCAACAATGCATATATTCAATATGTCAATTAAGCTAACAAGTTTCCCAACCTATGGAAAATTGTCAACATTTGTCCAATCTTAAAAAGTAAAAATCCTTATTTTCGAATATAGAGTCACATATACGTTTGCATTTTTCACTAGTTCGTTCCAAATTTGATTATTGTGCCATTGTTTGGAATCCCACTCATCGGGACCAAAGAAACAACTTGAAGCAGTGCAAAAAAAATTTTTGAAATTGTTTTAGAAGGGACTATCATTACCCACCAAGAGGTTGTAACCATTTCGTTCCTTACAATTCAGAAGATGTCCAATCGCTTTAACCTTTCTTTACAAGATGTTGCATAATCTGTTCTCACTTATTAGTCGCAAAATAGTAAAACCTATCATTCTACACCTACAATACATACAGGGTTTTCCATTACTTTCTTTTTTCTCATAACTCATAACTTGTGTCTTTTACAAATTCTATAAGGCTGCGTATTTTGATGTTAGTACACAACACTTGTTTGTCTTTTATTTTGTGTTTATCTCTGTGCCTTTGTATTTCTTTCCATTCTATTGTTACGTGCTGTGTTGTTGGAATCTCGCCACATTGTGGGTAATTTCGTTTTCTCCCTCCCGTAAAAAGATAGCTAGGTGTAAGTCTTGTATTACCAATGCGAAACCGTTTTATTACTATTTGTTCTTTGCGTGTTACGGATTGCGGAAGATTATATGTTTTAGTGTTTAGCTGTATTGATTTCAGTTGTAACGTGTTAAAAGACCATCTGTCGTTCCACAATTCCTTCGTTTTACTGTTAATGAACCCTAACGTATCTTCTAGTGTAATTTTGTTAATATTTTGTGCCGTTGGTATTGTGGCAGCTACTTTTACTGCTTCCGTAATGTTTCATCTTTATGATTGTTACTTGATTTGCTCTTTCTTTGGTTATATTCAATTTATTATTATTATTATTATTGCTATGATTATTTTTTTTTTGGTTGAGTGCTTCGACAACGAGGTCATTTGCAAGCTTAGCAGTATATAGCGAATACATTCGTACATTTTAACATTAATGCGCTGGTCAGTTCAAATCTTTCTTAGTAAACTGGTTTCCTTTAAGAACTGGATTAAGTTGTGGATGCTCTGTACGTCATCATTTAAACATTGTTCTATAGTGTCACCTAATTTATTTTGAATTCTCTGCCTAGTGTAAAGTTTACATTTTATTAATATATGGGGCACAGTAAAAAATTCATTACATTCAGTGCAGAATGGGTTTTCTTCTCTTAAAAGCAAATATGTTGAGGTAAGATTAGTATGCCCTATGCGTAATCGTGTTATTGCTACTTGCTCTCTTCGAGTCTGTTTTAATTTTTGAAAAAGCAGAGTTGTTTACCCAATTATCAAAAGCGTAATTTACAATTTTCTTTTTATTGGCAATTTCACATCTTCAAGACGAACTCGAAATATGTCGATTTCTGCACTGTGTGCGGCCTCACATGCCGCAACATCTGCATGTTCATTTCCTTCTATTCCACAGTGAGAGGGACACCAAGCAAAACATATATTTTTATCTGACTTTGTTAACCATGCAATACTAGCCAGTATTTTTTTTAATTAGAGTGTCTGTTGAGTAAGTATTTTCTAGTGCTCGCAACGAACGTAGACAGTCGCTACAGATTAAAAACTTATTTTCTCGCTCGCGTATTTCGATATGGACCAGCTATACGCTTTACTATTTACATAAATAGCACTTCCAACACCTGTTTGGCATTTAGAGCCATCTGTGAATATTATAGTGTAACCATCGTGTTCAGCTAACATTTTGGCAAATGATTTTTTGGTTACTTCTATAACAGTTTCATCGCGAACTATGTGGATGCTCGGATTACTAATTAGCCATGGCGGTATTTCGCATGCATCATGGGAATACACTTGAAATGGATAGACCAGTCCAATGTCTTTACTTATGTCGATAGATCTTATTCTGGCTGGGCGCATGGCAGACCTGCTATTAGTAAATTGGTCGACCTCATGACAATTGATAAAGGAATTATAGCTAGGATGATTTGGTTGGCCGCTTGTTCTCAGAGCATGATTGAGGACAGCAGCATTAAGGATGTATTGGAAGGGATTAGTATTAGATTCGAAGCAAATGTCGTCTAGTCTAGTTGTTCGGAAAACCCCGTTACATAACCTTAGTCCTGCACAGTGAATCTTGTTCAGCTTTAGAATGTGTGACTTTCTGGTGCTCGACAAAACAACTCCACCGTAACTGAGCTTTGACAGGATTAAGGACTGGTATATCGTAAGAAGAGCTTCTATCTTAGCACCCCACGATATATGCGCTAGGTATTTAAGGGTGTTAATGGTCGTCTTTATTCTCGTGGTCAAGTGTTCTATGTGTTTTTTCCAATACATCCTTTTATCAAACAGGACTCCTAAAAAACGTACTTCATTCCTAACTTCTAGGGTGTAACCCTCAATTTTAAACCTAGGATGGTCGTGTTGGAACCTTAGTCGACAAAAATGGACTGCATGCGATTTTGTCGAAGATAACGTAAGACCCATTTCTTTTGCCGTTTTCACAAGTCGATTAATTTCAAATTGCAAAGGGTGAAGTAGGTCCTCTGTTATAGGACCTGACATATATGACTAAGTCATCAACGTATAAAGTTTTACCGATATCTTGGGACAGGTACTGTACCAACTTATTCATTACGATTGAAAATAATGTGATACTGAGTGTTGAGCCTTGTGGAATTCCGTTCCTGGGATAGGCAATTGTTAACGCGTACTCGAAATGTTCTATTTGCCAGAAAGTTTTTTATAAACTGAAATAGCGGTCCTTTAATTTTCATACGTTGCATTTCAAGAAGGATTTGGTGCCTGCTCGTTCGGTCAAAAGCCTTTTCAATATCACAGAATATTGCGAACATATGGTGTCGTGCTGCAAAACAATTTAGAATGTCTGACTCGAGTTGCACTAAACAGTCAGCTATAGACCTAGAACGCCTGGCACCCATTTGATGCCTCGATAGTAGGCAGTTCCGTTCTAAAATCCACATTAAGCGTGCATTAACTATCTTTTCCAGTAGTTTGCAGAGACACGACGTCAGAGAAATAGGTCTACAATTATCCACAAGTAAGGGGTCTTTATTTAGTTTCAAATACGGGATAATAATAGACTTTTTCCACATTTCAGGAAATTGGCCCTCTTTGTTAAAGTTTGCTAATATGTGAAGTTTTTCTTCAATCGACAATTGTTTAATAAATTCGTAGTGAATAGTGTCAGGACCGGGAGCAGAGGGACTGGTTCTTGATACTGCATTTTCTAACTCTGAAACTGAAAAGGGTTGATTATAAGGGAGTTCTTCCAATAAATCGTCTACGCAGTCCCTTTCGAAGTGAGCGAAATCACCCGAATCAGAGAAATTAGCTTCAAAATGACAGGCGAAATTCTCTGCAATATCCTGTGGGTTATCTAAAACTTGCCCATTGGAAATTACATTATTGATTGAGAAAGCCTGAGTGATCGAATTCATTGACCGTATTTCACGCCACACTTCACAATTGAGGGTTTGATTGGTTATGCTTGTCACATAAGTTTGCCAAGACTGTTGCTTTGCAAGTTTTATGATTCTCCTTGCTTTGGCTCTTAATTTTTTAAACATGATTGAGTTATTTATCGAGGGCTCGGATTTAAAAATTCGTAAAGCATTATTTCGGTCACGAATATCACACTTTATTTCATTGTTCCACCATGGAACGCACTTTTTTCGTGGTTTGCTACTTGATCTAGGAACACTTACTTCACATGCATGTAAAATTTTTGAGGTAACGTCATTAACTGATGTGTTAACGTCATCTATATTTGGATTGAAGTGTTTTTTTAACCAACCATCTTTTAGATAATGTTGTTGATGGACGAGGTGTTAGAAATGTAATTTGTATAGGAGCGTGATCCGAAAATATTTCATGTTGCAATACCTTCCAGGCCATTTTTGGCGTCAAGACAGGAGAACAGAGGGATAAATCTATTGCCGAGAAATTGTTGCTTCGTGCATTAAAAAATGTGCCTTCCCCTGTGTTTAGTAGGATCAGATTAACCTCATCTATAATTTCTTCCAGTGCTCGCCCCTGTGTATCTGAATGTGAAGAGCCCCATATACGGTTATGAGCATTGAAGTCTCCTAGTAGCATAAATGGACTGGGTAATTGTTTGACAAGGTCAATGATTTGCTGTCTAGTCCATAAAGGATCTGAAAGGTATATACTACAAATGGTAAACTGGAACGGACACTTAACACTGATAGCGATTGCTTGTAAGGTGGTCGATAAAGCTATTGCAGTATGGTATGGTATGGTAGTCCTGGAGCCAAATCTTTTCTGTGGGTCTTATTCCCTTTTAACACAAAATTTTCATTTGGTTTGAATCTCGTTTCCTGCAGCCAAATGCAGAAAGGGTTCTCCTTACATATTAGTAAATTTAACTCGGCTAAGTGACTTTTACATCCACTAATGTTTAATTGGATTATTTTATCCATAATGGAATGAATGTATAGTAAATAAATAAATAAATATGGCTATATGTGTAAAAAGACAAAGACAATGATAATCTATAACTAATGAATAAATAAATAAATAAATAAATATAGCTCTATGTCTAAAAAGACAAAGACAATTAGATAAAAATTGACAAGACAAACAGATACTAAAACAATAAAACGTTAAGGTAAAATATTACAGATCAAATTATCACATAAATATCACAGGTTTTATATCACTTTTTAGGATTCAACAGAATAACTGAAGGCCCTCCAATCTTTTCATTTTCAGCGCTAACATTTTTCTTGCGTGGAACGCCCTTGGGCCATCACACCTTTTTCTTTTTCTGTTTCCTAAGACAAGGATCAATAAATGTTTCATCTATTTCCCCAAATGAAGTTGGAGAAACGGGAGCAGTTCTCTTTCTGCCTTCAGAAAAGCTCTCGGTTTCCATTTTACTGCCGATATCTGTAGTGGTGCACGATACTTCATGTATGTACTCCTTCAGAGTAGATTTTAAATTGTTTATCTGGTTATTGAATAGTACTTTGTAATACCGGCAGTATAATCTTCGCTACTTCACTAACTACTTCCTTGTTATTGTCTTTAGATTGCGTAATTTTGACAAAAGAAGTAGATGGTGCAACCACAGATGATTGCACCATAGCTTTGGCTTCAATGAAGATTACATTATGTATTACTCTGATTACTTGTACTTTCTTTTCAGATTTATAAACAGAGCAATCCTTAGACCTAGACGAATGCTCTATACAAGCAGTGCCTTCATGTATTGGATAGCCACATATACATATAGGATTATTTTTACAGTTTGACGAGGTATGCCCAAACTGCTGACGTCTAGAGCAACGCATGGGCTCGGGGACGAAAGGGCGCACATTTAAACTGTACATCGCCGCTTTGATGACTTTGGGAGTTCGTGCCTTTCAAATGTTAACACTAACATTGTAGTATCTACTAATGTTTCATTCTTCCTACTTTGTAATCTTTTGACCTCTACTACACCTTCTGACTTTAAGCCTTCATGGATTTCTTCGAGAGATGCATTTAATAGATCCCGACAAAAAATTATTCCTTTCCGACGATTTAAATACTTGTGAGGGGTAACCTGAACATCTAACTCACCAACCTTCTTCATTTTTAATAATGTCTCCGTTTGCTTTTTTGAAACGGTTTCCACCTTGTTAACCTTTTTAGTTTCACACTATATATATATATATATATATATATATATATATATATATATATATATATATATATATATACTTGCTAATTAAAAAAGGGCTGACTCTGTCAAAATTACCATCAGGTAACAACCTAATGGACAGGAATCGAGGGTAACTCGTCTCGCTGACCAATTTTACATTTTTTCCTGAAGCAGGAAAGTTGTCTCTGTTTAAAGAGGGAGATGACTCTTGGGAATTTGATTTAGAATTCATAGTGTTCCCACGAAAACAGGAAGAAAAACAAGGTCAATCACAGCAGAGCTCCTATACCGTGGCAAGGCTAAAGACTGTAGGGGGCACCAAGCCCCCACAGGCGTTTCAACGCTAAGGACCAGGGTTCCCCCTGGCCACGCTGAGGCATCCCTTCGCGCAATCCCGTCGGCACCTAAAGCTGCCAAACGACCTTAGGATTGGGGGATTTTTTACAGAGGTTACCTTCCTCGTAGTCCAGGCAATTAAGCCAAGACCACCGATTGCTACCTGTACGACGTTCCCTAGCCACGCCCTGCTAGAGTCTCAGAAGTACAGTTCACGGTTGCGGTATTAGGAGACGGCTAGCGCTCAGCCGTCCCCAGCAAGGACATCCCAGGATTGCTGCACCCGTATACACTTTTGACAGTGCATGTCCTGGGACGAGTAGAAAGAAAAGGAAGGGGTCTCCCAGCTTTGGTTGGGAGCCTGAAGAGAGCAAGAGTTGGAGCCAGGGTGCTCCGACAGCAAAGAGTTAAAGTAAGGGAAGTCACTCAAGACAAATATAAGAAAAGTGTGCTTCCAGCTAGGGGGAACGCAGGGTTGCTATCCCTGTTCTCGTTAGACACGAGACCCCACGTGGACTGGTCCGCGACACCGTATTCTCTAGAGCTAACAGTGGTGGTTTGCCGCCACGAGCTCACATTTAGATGTTGGCCTTGCATCACTTACGATCATTTGCAAGGTCGTTCCCCTATCCGCCACCTGGGGACGCGCCTAGTAGGTAATCCAATCCCTAGGATTATTATTATTATCATTATTATTTATTTTTTTTTCTTTTCTTGGTGCATCAGCTACTGGGGCTATTAGCACCATCGACTAAGCTTATGGCACAAATATGATATGTAATTTGATAAAATACAGGTAAGTATACATTACACTATTATTTTCTAGTTTACTATATCATACTTTTCATAAATACCTATTTCTTTCAGGAAGTTTAGCATGTTGATTATATCATCTATTTCACCAGATTGTCTCTTAAATTTATTGCAGTTGATATTGCACATCACATACCGCACGTATCGGACCATCTTCGCCCTTTAAGAGGTGCTGGTGGGTTAGTGCAGTGTGACCTAGACGTAACCGGTGTAGTTCAATATGTTCCTTTCGAGATAAATCGACACTTAGTAGAGAAGTTCGTACATCCGGTTTTACACCTGACAGGTGAGTATTTATTTGTTGCCACATCCCTTGCCACTTTGCTAGTATTTTTTGTTTTAGATGAAGTTTGGCAAGAGGACGTTGATGCTGGGTTACTGGTGTTCCATCCGTCCACGGAGGTAAGTTTGATAAAGTAGCTGATGGTACTGGCGGCATGCGTTCACACCCTATACATGATAAGTATTCCTGAAAACGTACTCTAGTTGATCGTGTGATCGTTCTCCTGTCGGTGAATAGCTTTACATTTGAGAATAGCATACGATTGTTAGGATGACAAGGGTGCGATTTTATAAAGGTCATGTAATTTTCCATCAGTATACATCGCCGGATTTCGAGCGGTGGTACAGCTGCTTCGAAATAGAGACTTTGGACCGGGCTGGTTGGATAGGCACCAAGAGAGTACCTGATTTCAACGTTGTGTATCCGATCTGAAGTCTTCAGTAAGCTTTTTCGGGCTGACGAGTATGCTATGCACTCGTAATCAATTATCGATAGTACAATCGCTTGGTAAACTCTTAAGGGTACTTTCGGTTCTGCACCCCACCTGGTGTGTGCGAGAACTTTTATTAAGTTTAACTTCTTGTCACATCTCTGCTTCACGTGTGTTATGTGTGGCCTCCATGATAGTTTGGCATCGATGATGACACCAAGGAACCTAGCTTAAGGCACACATGCTATCGGTTCATTATTTAGGTACAAGAGAGGGTCGAAGTGTGGTTTCCTAAGGCGGCATAGGTGTAGACACTTCGCCTTCTCTTTTGAAAACTGGAACCCGACGGATGCGCCATTTGCTACAATGGTATTGATTGCCACTTGTAGCGTTCGTATTATTTCTCCTACGGCCTTCCTAGGGTGCATAATTGCCAGATCGTCAACGTAGAGGCATTTAGTTATGGTATCGTCGATGTTTGATGCAATGGCGTTTATTGCTAGTGCAAATAGGGTGCAATTCAGGGTTGAGCCCTGAGGTACACCATTCTCAAGCACTCTTGAGCTGGACAAATCTTTACCAACACGTACCTTAAAATTCCTTCCGCTCAAGAAGGAACGGATAAGCTGCGGAAGATTCCCTCTGAGACCACATTGGTAAAGTTTTTGCAGAATAGTGGGGCGCTACGTCATATCGTAGGCCCCCTTAATATCGAAGAGCACAAACACCATATGTCCCCTGTTACGAAGCAGCGTTCTCCATCACCAAAAGATGGTCAGTGGTAGATCTGCCTTTACGGAATCCGGCTTGATACGACACCAGGACACTGTTCTCTTCCAGCCACCACAAGAACCTGTTGTTAACCAGCCGCTCTAAGAGCTTTCCCATGCAGCATGTAAGGCTGATGGGGCGATAGCTGCCAGATGACAGGGGATCTTTTCCTGGTTTTGGTACTTGTATAACAACAGCCTCCTTCCAGTCCTCTGGATATATGCCTTGGTCCCAGAGAGCATTATGGTGTTGTAATAAGGCATTTTTCATGTCATCTGAGAGATGCTTGAGCATGTCATTGGTGACCGTATCAGGCCCTGGAGAAGATGCCTTCAAGCACCTTAGTGCTTCTTCTAGTTCCCGCATTGTCAATGGTGAGTTGTAGTCTGAGTTATCATCAAGGTCAAATTCTATTTCTTGGATAGGACCAACAGCATCTAGGAAACCGGGCTCGTAATTGGCAGAGCTGCTGGTTTCCTCAAATCGAGTCGCTAATACCTCAGCGATCTCATCCGGATCTCCGGTAATGGTAATAGCTGACCGGGTTGAGGTCACCCGTTCGGCCCGCCCTTTCCCGGACACAGATTTGATTCTGCCCCACATCTCGCCCTCGGTGGTAGACGATGTCAAGCTGGACGAGTATCTTTTCCAGCAAGTGCGTTTACTTTCCAGTATTGTACGCCTAGATATCGCTCTAGCCTTTTTAAAGGCTACTAGATTTGGGATTGTAGCATTGTTCCTGAATACAGTAAATGCAGCTTTTTTGTCCTTGATGGTCGCTCTTACTTGAGGATTCCACCAGGGGACTACCCGTTCGGGGGCGTTTCACCAGATTTAGGAATGCTGGTTTCGGCCGCTTTCAAGATAGCACTTGACGTTTTGAGGCGTAGCGAGTGCTTGTGTAAAGCTTGTCCAGTCGGCTTTGCTAGTAATCCATCTCTTTATGCTATGATATACAGGCGTTCTTAAGATTGTTTCGACAACAATTGGAAAGTGGTCACTATTGTGCAGGTCAGTGTCAACGCTCCATTTGAGGGACGGAGCTAAACTGCTTGATGCAAGGGTCAGATCAATAGCTGAGAAGTTATTTGGTCTGGAATTAAAATAGGTGGGATTGCCGTTGTTCATCAAAACAACGTCATCCCTTTCAAGCCATCGACCCAGCTCACGTCCTCTGGCGTCGGTTTTAGTAGACCCCCATACTGGATTGTGGGAATTGAAATCCCCAACAACCAGGAATGGCGTTGGTAGCTGACCAATAACGTTTTCCATATCTGTGATTTGCAATTGCTGTCAGGTAAGTAAATATTGCATAATGTAACGTTTAGAGGATGGACTATTCGCACGACAACAACTTGCAGATTGGAGCTAATATTTATAAGTTGATGTCTTACATCATTTCTGACAAGCGTTGTTACACCACCTGTCGCTCGCTGCTGCGGGGGAACGTCCTTTCTGGCAACCTGATAACCTTTCAAGGTGTAAGGTTGGCCAGGTTTAAGGTGTGTCTCTTGGATGCATAGGCACATTGGGTTGTGCTCTTGCATTTGTAACATAATATCACAGTGACGCTGTACCAGTCCTCCACAGTTCCACTGTAAGAGTTTGTCTATTAAAGGATATAAATAAATAAAGACAAAAACAATTAAAAGAGCACACAATAAAATAAATAAACAGATTGGTAAGTATATAGACAAAGGACTAATAAATATTTCGATAAACAACACTTATGCAAAAATATCACAGATAAATGTATCACATTCCTATCACACAAACTAGACCTTTTGCAATTCCCCATCACCTGAGTGATGTGGGGTCATATTAGGCTGCTTGGGAGGCAATCGGGGTCTCTCCCTTTGCCAACGCTTCTTCTTTTTCTTCTGCTGACTGTTTTGGGATTCAGGGTGGTCAGCAATAGACGCCTCGCTGGTAGAGGACGCACTTCTACCTCTCTTTTCCGTTTCGATGGACATCACCTTAGATCTCACACTAATACTAGATTCTGACCATTTTCGGGGACGGAGTGGCCTAGTGTTAGGTGATGCCATAATGTCGGCTGGTTTAGGTAGTTGGGGCAGGACTTTTGGTATGAAATCTCCTTTCAGGGCTTCTAATAACTCTGGCACCAGCTCCTTAACTAGGGAGCTGACTTCCTGCTTCTTACTTGCCATTTGCGTGTACGACACTCCATACGCAGGGGTGCGCACTACTACAAATTTTTTTGCTTCTAGATAGCTTATGTTATCCCTAGCTTTTATTTCTTGGATAGCCATTTCCTGCTTATATATAGGACAATTAGTCGATCTAGCAGAATGGCTACCCTGGCAATTAGACATTTGAATGGTTGCTCACAGGGGGAACCTTCGTGCAGGACTTTGCCACAAATACATACTTGGATTGAGGTGCACCTTACCAAACTTTTGGCACTTGTAGCACCTCATTGGCGAAGGAACATACAAGCGAACCTCCAGCGAGTAGAACGCAACCTTGATCTTTTTGGGTAAGACAGGCATGGAAAAAGTAATTATATGATTCGGCGTTTCTTCCATAACGCCGTCCCTTCTAGTCTTTATCCGTCTGACGTCGATTACGTTCTGCTCCGCTAGCTCGCTTCGTACATCTTCTTCTGAACAATTCAGAAGATCTGGGCAGTAGATAACACCACGAGATTCGTTCATTGTACCGTGTGGTACAATGTCTACTTGACAACCCATATAAAGCTTAGTTTGCTGCATAAACCGTGATTGTTTTTCGGTATGAGTCTCAACCATTATTCCTTCCTTGACCTTTTTTACCACTTTTAATTCTCCAAAGGAGCTATATAAAGATTTGTTAATCAACTTTGTCACCCCATCTTTCCTTTTCAGGACTAGGTACCGGGACAAGCCCGTCACCTGGTTCTCCGGCCTGCCTGAAACGGCAGGATTTGACGAGGAGGTGTTGAGTGCATCCCCATCACTATCCTCGTTTACGGTAGTGGACAAACCCTCCGAGACATTATTTTGATCCATACAAAATTTATATAATTTCATCTCCTCGACTCCCCACCCACCATGTAGTCCAACAAGGGGACGAAATAATGTCACCAGAGATATCACAGAGATATAGCACCCACAAGCACTCACTCTACTGGAAGTCTGACCTGACAGCACAGCCGATTGATCAGGGTGGGTTAGTCCTGACCTCCCGTTTAGCAGAAATCCAGGCCAAAGTGACGTGTTGCGATTCCACAAAGACTACACCCCGCTCCGTGGAATGCTCAGTGACCAGGACCCCTTCATCCTACGACACGGGTCTCCACGCACGGCACAAACACGTGGGTAGCCATTAACGCCCTGTGCAGCACGACTACTACACCGCACTACGGAACACAGTAGACAAAACAAGGTAAGTGTGCATATGTTTGTGAGAGATGGAGTGCAGCGAATGATAAGCTGTACCCGAACACACTGGCTTGTGTGCCCGGGCGAGTAATCTTTCGTGTGTGTGTTGAGCTACTCTTAGTTCCCCAATGCACTAGCTGTGCATCAGGTTAAGCCCCTCACCGCGACAAAGTAAGGAAGCTATCGATGGGGTATTATTATTATTATTATTATTATTATTATTATTATTATTATTATTATTATTATTATTATTATTATTATTATTATTATTATTATTAACACAAACCAATTTATTCAATACTGTAGATACTTTGACACCCGCTGCGTTTTATAAATATTACCACATATTAGACAATTATAATGACGAACTATATAAAATAACCACTGAACATACATATGATACCAGACATCGCAGATATGTAATTCCTTATACGTACAATAAGTATGGGGAAAGAACACTACAATGTACCGTCCCAAGGCTATTAAATGAAATTCCATTCAATTGCAATAATATGTCCAAATTTGATTGTAAAAAGAAACTTAAATCTTGGCTAAAGAATGATCTTTAATTTATTATATACACCAAATTTAGTTATACAAAAGATTATTACTATTTATTTTATTTACTATAGATCAGAAAACTTCTGATGATTTCATTTCATTTATATAATTTAACAAATGATTGCACTAAACCACCGAGCGCTGACAATGTTTATAGGAATAAAACACTTATAAATTTGTATTACATCTTGTACATGATGATAAATCGGCACCCGCTGATAAGTTTACGACTTAGCAGGACCGATAACTTATGTATATATTTGAATAAATAAATAAATAAATAAATAATTATTATTATTATTATTATTATTATTATTATTCAGCAGTCATACACAGTAAAATTTCAGACCACTACCCTATATGCCTAAATGTTAAATTTGATTATATTAGTTTAGCTGGATGCACAACGAGTGTAAGCAAGAAAAAATATAATGAACGCAGGTTAAGAACATGTATTAGCAACACAGATTGGGAGAGAATAGAAAACGACAATGTCAATATATTCACAAATAATTTAATTAACACCTTTGATAGAATTTATAGTAAGAATCGATTCATATGCAAATTTAATCCTAACAAGAGAGGCATTGGCAAATGCTGGATAACTGACGACCTACGGAATAAAATAAAAGAAAGACAAGAGAGAAGAAATGGAAATCGTGTCCTAACAACACGGAATATCGTAACGTATATAAACAGTACAGAAATAGCCTCAATAACAATATCAGAAACGCCAAAAACGACTATTTCCAAAAGAGATTTACGGATAAAACTAATAACTGTAAAATCATGTGGAATGAAATAAACTACTTATTAACAAAGAAGAAATCGAAGAATGTGGACGAAAAAATATTATCTGCTATGACGCCATTGTATGAAAAAATTAATATTCCAAATAAATTTGCAGAAATATTTAACAAACAAATAGAGGACTTGTTACAAACATGCCAACATAATGATATCTCCATCTGCAGCAAATCTAACACAAACTGTAACTTTTACATTCCTCTAAGTAATGCTATTGTAATTGAGAAGATTGTAAAGAGCATGAATCCCAATAAATCGCCAGGAATTGACAATATAAGAGTTATAGATATTAAAAATAACATAAATATTTTTAAACACACTTTATCTAAGCTTATCAATACTTCAGTGAAACAAGCAATTTTTCCTAAAAGGTTCAAAACGTCCATTATAAGACCTATATTTAAAAAAGGCGATCCTAAAGATTTTTGCAACTACAGACCTATTAGTCTTTTGCCTATAATTGAAAAAGTCTTGGAAATGTACGTAGTTAATCACTTAAAAGCATACTTACGTGATAATAAAGTAATTAATAAACGCCAATACGGATTTCAAGCAGGCAAAAGTACAGAACAACTTTTAACTCGTGTAACAAACTATATAAATAACCAAATGAATCACAATAATTACACAATTGCAATATTTATCGATTTATCAAAAGCTTTTGATACAGTGAACCACGGCATATTAATCAAAAGTATGCAAAAAATAGGAATCCAAGGCAAAGAATTGGAGTGGTTTATAAGCTATTTGAAGGACAGGAAATATGTAGTGAAACTGGACAGTGAAATTAGTGACGAAAAAAGAGTTAAGCACGGAGTACCTCAAGGGAGTAACCTGGGTCCTATTCTGTTTTTAATATACATGAATGACATATTCGAAAACGTAAAATTATCGGAATTGTATATGTATGCAGATGATGCTGTTTTAATGTATTCATGTCGGGATATAAACACCTGTCGAAAAGTAACCCAAGAAGAGTTAGATAACGTTTGCAAATGGTTGCACAGTCAAAAACTCCATACTAACCCGGAAAAAACTAAAACAATAGTATTCAGAACGTCGCACATGAAGATAACAGAAGAAGTAAATATTGTTATGCATAACTGCGAATGTTTAATAAGGGAGGAGCGTAAATGTGATTGTGTTACGATTGAGAACGTTACTGAAATTAATTACCTGGGACTTATTATTGATTCACGACTTATTTACAACAAACATATAGAAAACATCCATAAAAGAATCAAAAGAGTAACAGGTTGTTTCTACTTATTAAATAGACTGGCAAATTCGAAAACAATGGAAATTGTATACAAGGCTTTGGTTGAATCCATTATAAGATATGCGGTAAATGTGTGGTGTTGTGCTGATCCTACTCACTTGAAGAAGCTTGAAGTTCTACAGTTAAAAATACTAAGACTAATCCAAGGTAATAGCAAACTAAGTAAACAAACATTACTAGAAAAGACCAAAACGCTAACACCAAACGGATTCTATAAATACCTGACTATACTAACCTACTATGACAACAATGAATACAAAATCACACTAGACCACAATTACTCAACGAGAAGAATTACTTATGCAGTGCCTTTTTATTTTAACAAACATGGAAAGCGTACGATGGAATGTGCAGTACCGCTATTATATAATTCATTACCTACAGAAATACTGGAATTAGAACGTATCAGCGTGTTTAAAACAAAATTACGTAAATGGTTAACAGATAATGGGTAATGAAAGAATACTGACATATAAATGAAAACTGAAAACAATGAATAAACAATGGGAATACAAAATACGAAAAAGAATATTGGAGTCAATATGAAAAAAAAAAACGAAAACCATGGACAAAAAAAAATTGAATTCTAATATAGAGAAGAAAAATGAAAGTATGGTGTATGAAGGTACAGACAACGACATATGGAATAAGAAAATGGTAGTAACTGGTATGGAACAAAAAATTAATAAGACGTATATGAAATACGAAAGCAAGGAAAAATGGAAAACGAAAAATGAAATATGGCTATGTAATGCGAATGTGCGAAAGAAAAGTATGGATAGTGAGTATATGGAATATAAAGGTATAGACAATAAATGTATGGAATATGTAAATGGCAACACATGGTATAGAACAAAAAAAAAATATATATTCGAATCTATATGAAAACGGAAAAACCTAACAAAATGGGCAAACGAGAAGAAGAAGTTGAAAGTATGGAACATGAAAATCCAGACAACGAAAATATGGAATGTGAAAATGGAAGCAATTAGTATGGGGAAAAAACAAAAACTAAAAAAGGAAAACGAAAAATGAAAAACGAAATAGGGTTATGGAATTCGAAGGAAAATGATGGAAGTATAGAAAATGAATGTATGGATTATTAAGTATGGTAGTAATTGGCATGGAAAAAAATGGAATACCATAATATGATTGCATTTCAGATTTGGTAAAGCGACGGACTAATAATAAAATAAAATGTATTATATGTTCTGTGTAAAATACGTTTGTGAATAAGAAACAAATTATTGTTATTTTGGGTACCGGCCGAAAAGTTTTCCTAACTTGGCTGGACCCCCAGTATGTGTATTTTGATAAATAAACAGATTCCAACATTATTATTATTATTATTATTATTATTATTATTATTATTATTATTATTTCTTGGGCATCGATTACTTCGATCATTACTATTATTGGCTCACGTATAATTAGATTTCATTATATAAATGAATTTGCTTTAAAAAATTTATTATCGTCATCGATGAGTTTTCCGTTAGGGCTAATATATGCGGTAAACTATGAGGTAAGTTGTTATCTATTCTATGTTGACTGTAGAGTGCAAATTCTAGTAAGATATGTTTAATAATTAACATTACCTTACAGTTTTTGCAAATGGGTTGGACTTTTCTGTCCGCTCCTGGGGATAAGAGATATGCAGACGTTAGTCGACAATGACCAATTCTTAGACGGGTAATTATTACTTGTTTACGTCTTCTTAGCAACATCGTTTGGATTACTTTCTACTTCTTTCGTTGTTTTAGAGAACCGAACGTTAGGCGTTAGTAGTCTCCATGGTTAAACTTCATCGATAGGTTGCCAGAAAAATAGTGCTAGAAGATTGTATGTCGTTAGTGCTATCGTGAATTACGGGGTTAGTTATTTTATCAGGCAGAAAATGGATCGGTTTGTCACACAGTTTTATCCCATATCGAAGGCTTTGTTGTTCTAGGTGAAGATCTATGGGTAATGACTGGTTTTCTACATCGAGGACTGTCAGTGAGGTTCTAAGAGTACCTGTTGTTACTAGCATAGCACTATTCCAAACGTATTCCAGTTCGCTTCGTATGAAAGCATTTATTATTTTTTTTAGCATTTCTTTGTCTGCTCCCCTGGTATAGTGACTTAGGATCTGAATTCTGTTTAGTATTAATTTACATTTTGACACCACATTTTCTTTCTTCTTCCATTGTGAGTTTGGAGTCGAGCAACATTCCTGGGAATTTGTACTCTTCAACATACTGTATTACTATTGTTTCTTTGTACAAGAGAAAGTATTGCCGATTTTTACACGTATAAACCTTTCTTGAAGGATATTTTGAATGAACCGAAGCAGATGACCTTTAATATTCCACTATTGCAGCGTTTCTAAAACCCCATGTCTCCATACAGTATCATAGACTTTACGTGTATCGAAAAAGACTGCTAAGCAATGTTGTGTAGCAGTGAAGGCTTCTTTCACTATTTCTTCTAGATTTACGATCTGGCTACTGTGGAGTATCCTTTCCTGAACCCTGCTTGGTAAGAGCTAAATACGATTTTCTTTTCCAGAGTCGTGATAAGCCTAAAGTTGACCACCAATTCATCAATTAAATTGGCCTGTAGTTTTCTAATTTTTTCTCCTTTAGGAATCGCTATGATAGTCGCGAGCTTCCACGCGATGAAAAGGTACCAGTTACTTTATTGAATAGGTTTAATAGCGTTTGCTTTAGTAGAGGAGGAAGTGCTTTATCATGCTGACTATAATCCTATCATGCCCCGGAGCCGACTCTTTTGCTTATTGTAACGCCCTTTCCAACTCAGTCATGCTGAAAGGAAGGTTGTATCTTTCGCCTTCGCCACCGGCAAATTCCAGTGTGAGTGATTCTCTACAAGTTTTCTGTGCCTTAAATAATTCAGTATATTGTAGGTCGCTGTTTACATCTTGAAAGTATTGCGTAAAGTGATTTGCACTGTAAAGGGATATTTTATTACTTTATTGTTTATTAACAACGTTGAGATTGTTGGTGCGTTATTCGATCCTGTAATACATCTAATACTTTTCCACATTTCGTTTTGTGGGCTTTTTGATGTAAGAGATTAGGTGTACTCTTGCCAGGATCGTTTTTGAGCAATTAATACACTCTGGAGGGAATTGACAGGCATCACCTCCTTCGTGATCCGCTTTCCCACACCCGCACTTTCCTTGGTTTTTGAACCACTTTGAAAGGTATCCATATTGTAGACATTTTTCACTATTTAATAGCTGTGGTACGTACGTTCGAATTTTGATGGTTAGAAATGCTGTTTTTATGTATTCGGGTAGCTTTGATTGATGAAACGTGAGTTTCAGAACAGGGGTAGGTACTAATTCATCTTTTATTTTCTTTTATATACGTTCTACTTTTATTACCATATGATGTTTAAGTTCTTCTAATAATTTTGCTTCGCTACATACTTTCAGGTCTTCGCTGATAATAACGCCTACTGATTTGTTTGGTCTTTCATTTGGGGTTATGCTCGTTTTTTCCCTTCAATGGATTCTAATTTTTTTTAATTTTCCAATTCTTGCCCACTTTCTACTTTTATGCTGAGTAAGTTGACTCCTATTTTCTTGATAGGTACTTCTTTTCCGATAGCCTCGTAAATTCTCTTTTGTATCAAGAAAGGTGATAATGACACAAGTTCGCTTCTTTCCATTGGTATAACGTGGTAATACTTGGTAAATATAAGTTGTTGTTCTGTTTCAAAAACTGCCTTTGTGTGTCTACGGTATCTTGTACAGTTTACAGGTTTATTTGATTCTGGATTTTCATTTTTAATTGTTGGTTCTACATCCATGTGTGTATTTATGTTGCTTAACGGTATAGTTTCACATTCACCGTCACATTCTTGATTCGTCAGTTGTATTATTATTTCCTTTTCTTTACTTTGTTTGAGGGGACTCGACAGGTTATCTACCTCTTGTGAAGGGGTTTGTGTGGTTGAGTTAGGATCCACCGAACTTTTAGATTTATTTTTCTTTTTGGGCGTCGACAACTAAGGTCATTGGCCCATTATGCAGTAGTGATCAAATCATGTCAAACAAGTCTGTGGCTTGTAAAAAGCGATCCGTCCGTGTAGATTATCGTTGGATTACAGTATTTATCCAGACTAGCGCTTAATTCCGTCTGGTACATTACATCATGCGTGTTTTCTTACGTAATCGGCGAGTTGAAGACAAATCTTCACCTCGGGACCGTCCAGGGGAACCTCTCCGTGGCCTATGGGTAAGACTGGTGGAAGGGTGACGTTCAAAGTTCTAAACAGTTCATTGGCTCTTGCACCAACCGGTCTCGTGATTGAGGGCCTGTCGATAAACCCGCGCTGATCACCGAAAATAAGGTGATAGTTTGAGTGGTTTGGTTGGGTACGTATCCCGGCAACGTATCTACACAGAAATGAGAAAAGCCAGATTCCGAGTATATTTTATTTACGGGACTGATAGGAGAAGCACCTATCGAGTATCTCCGACCCCTGTAGTGCATGTGGTCTAATTCCCTCAGAGTAGACTTACGAGCCGAGGAGTAAACCACGCAACCATAATCTACCCTGGACCGCAAGAGGGAACGATGGATGGTCAACATGGTATCAGAGTCGGCACCCACTCGATGTCCGCAAGCACTTTGAGAATATTGATGGTCGCTTTGCATCTATCCACGAGACCATCGATGTGCTATTTCCACCTTAACTGCTCGTCAAATATTAGACCCGACCTTGATGTTAGAATAGCATTATCTTTAAAGAAAAGAATTATGGTATTTATTCCCGGTTGAATGGTCCTCGAGATTTGGCCTATGGTAGGCCATGAGCAGAAAATTGCTAAGTCGCCCACGTAAAGACTTTTTACCCTTTCGTCAATATTCGCCGCAAGGTGATTAATGGCTACTGAAAATAAAGTAGCACTCAGGGGAAAACCCTGAGGGATGCCGTTTTCCATAACCCTTGACCTTGAAAGATAATTACTGCACTAGATCCTAAAGCTCCTATCGCACAGGTAGTCTGCCAGAAAAGGAGGTAAGTTTTCCTCAATCCCCAATTACGCAGCTTCTGGAGCCCTCCATATCGCCACGTCATATCATACGCGTTCTCTAAGTCGAAGAAAAGAGATACCGTGTGTTGTCTATCTCTAAATGAACACTGTACATCATTCTCGAGATACATCGGTTGGTCAGTGTGCGACCGGTTCCGATGGAATCCCGCTTGATGATCGACAAGGCAGTTGTTCGATTCAAGATACCACACAAGCCTGTTGTTGACCATCCTCTCGAAGAGCTTGCCCATACTAATTATTATTATTATTGTTATTGTTATTGTTATTGTTATTGTTATTGTTATTGTTATTGTTATTGTTATTGTTATTGTTATTGTTATTGTTATTGTTATTGTTATTGTTATTGTTATTGTTATTGTTATTGTTATTGTTATTGTTATTGTTATTTATTGTTATTGTTATTATTGTTATTGTTATTGTTATTGTTATTATTGTTATTGTTATTTATTGTTATTGTTATTGTTATTGTTATTGTTATTGTATTATTGTTATTGTTATTGTTATTGTTATTTTATTGTTATTGTTATTGTTATTGTTATTGTTATTGTTATTGTTATTGTTATTATTGTTATTGTTATTGTTATTGTTATTTTATTGTTATTGTTATTGTTATTATTGTTATTGTTATTGTTATTGTTATTGTTATTGTTATTGTTATTTATTGTTATTGTTATTTATTGTTATTGTTATTGTTATTGTTATTGTTATTGTTATTGTTATTGTTATTGTTATTGTTATTTTTTTTTTTTATTTTGTAAATGGCGCAACTGCAATGGTTTTGTTTCAACAAACATATACGTTTTACATTCCGTTTCTATTATAACTATAAAGATTTGTTTCTTTTAGGTATTGCAAAATTCGCTCAACTGATCTTTTATTTTCCTTCAGAATACTTTGCATAGTATTTTCTATCCCTAGCTTTATTCTAATTTTGTATATATCGGACATTCGATAAATATATGTTCCAGAGTCATATAGACATTGCATGGAATACACATATTTCTTTCCATCTTGCCTAATAAGTAGTTGTGGGTCATGTTGGTGTGTCCTATACGAATTCGTTAGCACAACGTGATCTTTCCTTGTTAGTTGCCATTTAAGTTTCCAGGACCTGTATATTTTTGCTTTTGTTTAAATATGTATTGACTGATTCCATAATGAGTTCCACTTCTCAAAACATTTATATCTCAGGTGGTCTTTAAAATCGTTTGGATGGACTGCAACATCATCTGCTTCCATGTCTGTGGCTTTTTGCCGCATTATCTACGGTTTCGTTTTCAAATATACCAATATGTCCTGGTATCCACATAATTACTATGTTTTTAGATATGTTTCTTAGATGGTGCAATTGACTCTTGATCATGTTTACTAAGGGGTCTTTAGTTGGGGTTATGTTACTTATTGCTTGCGTACCACTTAGCGAATCAGTACATATCATAAAATCGTTACTGTCATAATACTGACAAACTAGAAGCGACTGCCAAAGTGCATATAGTTCAGCACTATACACACTAACAATCTTACTCAATGACCAATTGTAACATACGCCATTTACGTAAATCGCGCTTCCTACGCCGTTTTCGGTTTTCGATCCGTCAGTAAAGATTTTTACATAGCTGAAGTGGTCAGATATAATTTTCCTCACATGTGTACGATACACGGCAGGAAGAGTGTTTTCTTTTTTAAAGTTCATTAGGTCCAATATAAATGTCGTTGTAGGTACTACCCATGGTGGGCATTCATCGTGGTCATAGTATAGTAATCGCGGAATTGTAATGTTCATTTCCTTTGCAATTTCTGAAGCTCTAATTAGTGCAGGTCTGCTTGCTGTTGTGCGTATATGGTATCTCTCCATGATGTTATTTTCATTTTTCGTATGGTTAATGTGCTGCTTTAACGACATTATCTTTGTTAGGTAATTAAGTAGAAGAATATTTCTTCTGACATTTAACGGTGGAATTCCTGAGTCGGCGTATATTGAAAGTGTTGGGCTTGTTCTAAAAGCTCCCGTTGCCATCCGTATGCCTCTTGTATGAATAGTGTCTAGCAGTTTTAACGACGACTTTCTTGCAGAAGAATATACTATGCTACCATAGTCCATTATAGAGAGTACAAATGATTTGTACAGCTGTAGGAGCGTTCGTCTTTCCGAACCCCAATTTATGTTACATAGACATCTAATTAGATTCAGTCTTTTCTTGCATTTGGTAACTAGGTGTTCTATGTGGTTTTTGAAATACAGTTTTTTATCAAAGGTAACGCCAAGTATTGTTATATGTTCGACTAGAGCGATGGGTGTTCCGTTGATTTTCAATTGTGGTTCATCATGTTTTTTCTTAGTCTGCAGAAATGTATTGCAGCTGTTTTGTCCTCTGTAAATCTCAAGTCAATTTTTTCGGCAAGTGTCACAATTTCGTTAATTGCTTCTTGCAGTAATTGTTGTATACAATCAATTGTATTGTTTTGACTAAATATTATTAGGTCATCTACATAGATACATTTATAAATTGATGCCTGTTTTAATGATATTGTTGTTGATGCCGATTATAAATAAGGTGCAGCTTAGTACAGACCCTTGTGGTATACCATTTTCTTGCACGTGGATTTTAGACATAGTGTTCTCAATTCTAACACAAAAACTACGATAGGATAGAAAACTTTGTATAATTTGAGGCAAGTTTCCTTTTAAGTTCCAATTGTGTAAGGTTTTAATTATGTTGTATCTCCACATTAATTCATATGCCTTATACACATCGAAAGTAACAGCTAGTGTATGATTTTGTTGTATAAAGCTATTTAAAATGCGGTTTTCCAGATAGACCAACGTATCAGCCGTAGAATGAAACTTACGATATCCAGTTTGATATTCCGATATGAGTTGTTGTGATTCCAGAAGCCATATAAGCCGTTCGTTCAACATTTTTTCAAAAACTTTGCTCATGCAGCAGGTAAGTGAAATAGGTCTATAGTTGATGGGTTTCGTAATATCTTTCCGGGTTTGGGTATGGGTGTTACGATGGAGTGCTGCCATTGTGATGGATGCTCCTTTATTATATATGTTGTTATATATATTTAACAGGTGCTGTTTTTACGTGTTGGAAGTTTTTGGAGCATTATGTACATTATTGAGTCTGGTCCAGGAGCCGTATTTTTACATCCTGCAAGTGCGTTGTGTAATTCATTGAGGGTAAATGGTGTGTTATAGTCATACTTTTTATTTGTATTAAAGTTTAGTTCTTCCTCATATTGCAGTTTGGTTTTTTTAAAACTTCCGTGTAGTTTTCTGAGCTACTGTTGTTTTCAAATTGTTGCGCTAGCTTCAACAATATCTTCATCTTTTGTAACTTTTCTCCCTTCTACTATTAAAAGTGAGGGCAAGCTTTCGTTTTGTTTGCCAATTATTGATTTAGCTTTTTTCCACACTTCACTGCTATTCGTTTGAACATTAATAGTGGTCACGTATTCTTGCCAAAAATTTCTTTTTGCAATAAGTATCTCTCTGCGTACTTTAGCACGTGCTTTTTTAAAATTAATCATATTATCAGTAGATGGTTTTCTTTTAAATATGGTAAACAATTTTCTTTTCTGTTTGACTAGATTTTTAATTACCTCTAACCACCAAGGTACAGAAATAGATTTTCTTTTGTGCCTGATTGCGGAATTGTTTCTGTTGCAGCGTTTAAAACAGTTTGAGTGAAGAAAGTTACTTGCTCTTCTATTTCCGATGATTCATTGTTTTGATCTGAGTTTAATATTGTTTTGTATTTTTCCCAGTCTACTCTTTTTATCAACCATTTTTTGGGTAACGCTCTCTCATTTATTTCATGTTGAGTTGAAATGAATATTGGAGAATGGTCACTACTATAGTAATCGTTGTGTGCTAGCCATGTCATTTTTAATGCTATGGTTGATGAGGCGAATGTGAGGTCTATTGCCGAGAAATTACGAGACTTTGCATTAAGATGTGTGGCACAACCGGTATTAAGTAGGACTAGGTCATTATTTTCCATGAGTTGTTCTATTAAGCGACCTCGAGCGTCTGTATGTGTAGACCCCCAGACCTTAGAGTGAGAGTTAAAGTCTCCTACAACGAGAAAAGGCGGTGTCAGTTGTGCAATTATGCTCTCAAGATCTTTCAATGTCCAGTTAAAGGATGGTAAGTATATATTACATATTACTATATTAATTGGATATTCAATCTTAATTGCAACAGCTTGTATTTGTGTATTTAGTTTACAGACCTTATGTGGTATGTTGTTTTTTATGTAAATAACTACACCTCCACTAGCCCTTTCGTTGTTAACGAAATTTTTATTGTAAGAATGGTATCCCCTTAGATGAAATTTTTCATTTCCTTTAAGATGAGTTTCTTGTAAACACAAGCAGAAGGGTTGGTATTCGCATATAATCATTTTAATTGACAATAATGATGTTTTAACCCATTGCAATTCCATTGCAGAATGTTTTCTTTGTGATCGAATGTTTTGATTTAGAGTATTTTAATATGTCGAGCACCAATATTTGAAATAAATAAACATAAAATAAACTAATAAATAGATAACATGTAAATAGAATCTTACAGGTAAATAAATAATATAAAAATATCACAGCTAATAGAAGTACTAATAAATAAATAAGATGTAAATAGAATCTTAAGTAAAATAAATAATATAAATGTATCACAGATAATAAAATTATCACAGTTTTGTCTTAAATTTAAATTATTAGACTTGTTATCACAGTTGAATTTAATAAGAATGACTCAGCTAGTCTTTTTTTGGTCCTCTTGGCTTTCCTTTTGGCCAGCCTTTGGTTTTACGTTTTTCTCTTCTAATAGTATTTATATCAACAGATGTGCTTGAATCAGAATTTCCTTCAAAACCAGGGTTTGCTTCTGGTGTTGCTGCACGTATCGAATTACGCGTACGAATTCTTTTATCAGCGTCTGATTGTTCACTATTACGTGCTGGTGTTACGCTTCTTCTTTTTTGGTGTATCTGGAGTACAAAATTCTAATTCTACGTCTGATAATTCAGTGTTTGCATCATTCTTGGGTGATATATGTTTTGTGGAGTGATTTATATTTTCTTTTTGTATGTGAGTAATGGATTTTACAGCAAAATGTACTTCATTT
>JARFJB010001043.1:1532500-1632500 GCA_036346205.1 Vesta saturnalis
TCTCTTTTGCTTTGCAGAATAATTCGTCGGGAAACTGACCTCGCTTTTTTTGAAAGCTATAAGATTTTCATTTGTGGGATGTCTACGATAGAAATTGAATGCCCGTTTTTTTTGTTTTCACTGCTTCACTGACAGTTCGATTCCACCACGGTACCTGACGTTTTACTGGCGTTCCTCCTGTTTTTGGAATGGCGGCAGTGGCCGCATTTATTATCTTGCTTGTGATTTCTTGTATACCACATACGGTTTCTTGGAGGTTTGAAGGCATTATCAGGTGTGACTGGAACACATCCCATCGGGCTTCTGAGATTTTCCAGCGAATTGGTGTTACCATATGCGTACTATGATGTTCAGTATCTACTACAATGGGGAAGTGGTCACTATAATAGAGATCATCTAGTACTCTCCATGTGAGTGATCTAGCAATGTGTGCGGAAGCCATTGTTAGATCTATTGCTGAAAAGGATCCGGATCTTGCGCAGAGGTGAGTGTTTGCACCGGTATTTAATAAAAATAGTTGATTTCGGTCTATCACGTTCTCTAGTGTTTGTCCACGTGTATCAGTACGAAGAGAACCCCACAGGCGATTATGGGCATTGAAGTCACCCATCAATATATACGGGACAGGTAATTGATCTATAATATTTTGAATATCGTGCTGTTGCCAATTATTATTAGGAATATATATATTGCAGATAACCACTTTTATTGGAGCGGTTATTTTTATCGCAATGGCTTGTAGCTGTGTCTTCAATGACACTATATCATATTGGACATTCTCCCTAATAATAATTGCTACTCCACCTCTAGCTCTGAGGTTAGGAGGTACATCTTTTCTAACTATCCTATGTCTACGCAGATAATATGGTTGATTTGGCTTGAAATGTGTTTCTTGTATGCAAAGACATAGAGGGTTGAACTCGTTAATAATTAATTTGAGTTCGCAGTAGCGATTAATGCATCCGTTACAGTTCCATTGAATTATGGAATCCATTGTTGATAGTAACGTTTTTTTTTTTAATAGTTGATTGGCTAACGAGTTAATAGTTAAAAGCACGAGCACAGATAAATAACATATAAATATAAAGAACTAATAAATAAATAAATATATAAATATATACAAAACAAACAAATAAGTAAATAAATAAGTATATAGATATATAAAAAATATAAATAAAATACACAATGTAGCAAAAACACTACTATGTGTAGATATCACAGATGTAATTCTTATACTACAGAGTACGCAAAAAAGACAATTAATCATATAGGACTAGTAGGACTCTTCTTCGTTTTGCAGATCTGAGCAAACCGAGGGTGGTTTCCTCGGTTTACCCTTTGGCCATCCCTTTTTCCCTTTCTTTGATTCTGAAGAAATAGATTCATCTTCTGATGCAACCCCACGAGCTACAGGAGAGCGTTTACGTTTTTCAACATACGTGGAGGTTGAGCAGGTTGAATATGTAGATGGTGGCATCATACATTCTTCAGGTAAAGATACCGCGGACGATTTTTGAAGTAGGGGTGAAATTGCTTCGACTAAGTGGGGTAAGAGTTCCCTAGCCAATGCTGGTACGTCGACCTTGGACTGAGAAGCTACAGGAGTAGCTGCTGCCTTGGAGTAACTAATTTCAGGGGATGGTGTTGGAATCATTATCTTTCTTCTTGCTTCGTTATAGCTGATTTTCTCCTTTACTCGCACTTCCTGAATTGCACTCTCTTGTTTAAATACTGGGCAGATTGTGGCTCTAGCTGAGTGCCCGCCACCACAGTTGGTACATGTGATAGGTTGTTCACAGGAAGACCTGCGTGTAGTGGTTTACCACACGAGCATAAAGGTTCTTGTACAGTACAACGTAGCGATGTATGGCCGAACCTATTGCACTTGAAGCACCTCATGGGAGGAGGTATATATAGCCGCACATTCAAAGAATAAAATGCGACTTTGATTGTTTTGGGTAAACTTGGAGTGTTAAATGTAATTATATGATTTGGAGTGTCTACCAGTTCTCCATTTCGCCTTGTTTTTATTCGTCGCACTTCAATTACCTTTTGACTAGCAAGTTCATCACATATGTCTTCTATAGTGCAGTTCAGTAGATCATGACAAAACACGACACCTTTTGATATGTTCATAGTTCTATGAGCACAAACATCAATTTCAAAGTCACCAAACCTTTTTAACTCTAATGCCTTCTTAGATTGTTTGTTTGACACAGTTTCAATCAAAATCCCTTCTTTTACCTTTCTGATCATTTTTAAGTCTCCAAATATGCCATATAAAGTTTTCTGTATATAAAACGGGCTGACTTTTTCAAAACTAACTCCATCTTTTCTTTTTAGAACGAGGAACCGGGGCAAAACCTCCGTCTCCAAATTCCTATTATTGCAGGATTTTGTAGGATGACCTTCCTGCAGTTCCATATTTATGAGCTGGCACTCCGTGTTTTACTTTTGATTTCTACTCATTTCGTTCCCACGAGAATCCTCGGTAATGAATGTCACTAGAGCAGAGCCGGGATACTACTAGAGGGCATTTATACTGTGGAGGGGCGCCTCTTCCCCCACAGGCGTTTCAACGCTAGGGACCAGGCTTCCCCCTGGCCACGCTTAGGCATCCCTTCGCGCAATCCCTTCAGCACCTAAAACTGCCAAACGACCTTGGGATTAGGGGATTTTTTATGGAGGTTACCTTCCTCGCAGTCCGGGCGGTTAAGCCAAGACCACCGATCGCTACCTGTACGACGTTCCCTAGCCACGCCCTGCTAGAGTCTCTGAGGTACAGTTCGCGGTTGCGGTATTAGGTGACGGCTAGCGCTCAGCCGTCCCCAGCAAGGACATCCCGGGTTTGCCACACCCGTATACGCTTTTGACGGCGCACGTCCTGGGAAGAATAGAGAGAAAATGAAGCGGTCTCTCAGCTTTCGCTGGGAGCCTGAAGAACAAGGTCGGAGCGAGGATGCTCCGACAGGAAAGAGCTAAAATCAGGAAGCCACTCAAGACTAGTATAAAAAAAGTGAACTTCCAGCAAGGGGAACGCAGGGTTGCCATCCCTGTCCTCGTCAGTAACGAGGTCCCACGTGAACTGGTCCGCGACACCGTATTTACTAGTGCTAGCAGTGGCTGTTTAAGCCACGAGCACATATTTCGGTGTTGGCCTTGCATCACTTACGATCATTTGCAAGGTCGTTCCCCTATCCGCCACCTGGGGACGCGCCTAGTAGGTAGTTCAACCCCTAGGGTTATTGTTATTGTTATTGTTATTGTTATTGTTATTGTTATTGTTATTGTTATTGTTATTGTTATTGTTATTGTTATTGTTATTGTTATTGTTATTGTTATTGTTATTGTTATTGTTATTGTTATTGTTATTGTTATTGTTATTGTTATTGTTATTGTTATTGTTATTGTTATTGTTATTGTTATTGTTATTGTTATTGATTTTATTGTTATTGTTATTGTTATTGTTATTGTTTTTTTTTTTTTTTTGTAATGGCTTCAACTTCAAGGTTATTGGCCATTCTTCTGTGTACTTAAAGTTGCTAAGTATTTACGTGTCGGAATTTTTTTTTTTTCCTGTTTAAATTTTATCATATAAATTGATAGATTTTAAAACTGCATCAAGCTTTGTATTTTGTCATTATTTATTTTAAAATCATTCTTTATCCCATTATTCATGTTCCATTTTGCTCTATCTTCTATTAATTCACCACATTCCTCAAATATATGTGTTACTGTTAATTGTTTATCGCATTTCATACATGTGGGCTGTTGTGTTTTCGACAAAATATGCGAATGTGTTGCATTTGTGTGTCCTATCCTTATTCTAGTAAAAACAATACTATGTTTTCTGGGCATTAGTGGGTATGGTTTCCTATTATGCACTGTAGGTGAATGTTGTTTCGAAAATCTTTTTCTTTTCCCACTACTGTTGCCAGCTATTCCACACACCGTTTTTTTATTTCGTGTAACTCTTCATTAATTGTTAAACTCAACCTTGTAAGTACATTTTGAAGTCTGATGTTCATTGTAACATTTTGTTTAAACATTATTTGGTTGATGTAATGTGCTGGGTTGTCTTTAATTTTCTTCGCATATTTTAACAAAATCCACATACGTCGGTATTTTAGCGGTAACATTCCGGTTTCGACGTGTAAACTACTGATAGGGCTTGTTGGATATGCGCCTATAGCATATCGTATGCACAAATTTTGTATGGTATCCAATTTCTTAAGGTTACTTTTTGCCGCTGCGCTATAAGCCGTACAACCATAATCGAAGACGGATAGTATTAGGGTTTTGTATACGCGCAAGAGGACCTCTCTGTCTGATCCCCACTTGGAATGTGACAGGCATTTGAGCACATTTAACGCTTTGCGCGCTTTGACAGACATATATTCAATGTGTGCTCTCCATGTTAGAGTCTCATCAAGTAATATCCCCAAAAATTTGTATTGCGGTACACAATGTATTTGTTGCTTTTTTAAGAATATATTCGGTCGATAATGCGGATGTCTGTTCTGCTGTTATTGTTATTGTTATTGTTATTGTTATTGTTATTGTTATTGTTATTGTTATTGTTATTGTTATTGTTATTGTTATTGTTATTGTTATTTTATTGTTATTGTTATTGTTATTGTTATTGTTATTGTTATTGTTATTGTTATTGTTATTGTTATTGTTATTGTTATTGTTATTGTTATTGTTATTGTTATTGTTATTGTTATTGTTATTGTTATTGTTATTGTTATTATTATTATTATTATTATTATTATTATAATTATCATTACGTGTTGTATGAGTAAGACCTACGAAAAATGCTAAATGAAAGATTAACCTGGATGCTGGAAAGTAATAACTGGATTGCTGAGAACCAAGCTGGATTTAGGAAACATCATAGTACCACCGACGCCCTTGTGTACCTAGAAAATGCAATATTGAACAGCTTTGCAAGACGAAACCACATAATAGCAGTCACCTTCGACATAGAAAAGGCATATGAGTTGATGTGGAGATACAACATCTTACGGAAACTAGAGGAATGGAAAATAAAGGAAATCTACCAACGAGCATTCAAGCGTTTCTATCACACCGTACATTCGCAGTTCGAGTAGGAAACACGTATTCCAATACGCGTCTGCAAGAAAATGGAATTCCACAAGGTTCCATCTTAAGTTGCACCCTATTTTTAATAGGAATAAATGACCTAATAAATACACTACAGCCCACAATCAAAAGATCTCTATATGTCGATGACTTAGTAATACTATATGAGGGGAGGTCAATTAAAGACATAGAAGAAAATCTTCAAATAGCTATTAACCACATTACCACCAAAGCCGAAAGAATTGGAATGCGTTTCTCCGAAACCAAAACTGCTGCCATAGACTTTTGCAGGCTAAGGTCCGAACACGCATCTCCACAAGTATACATCAACGAGAAAGTAGTAAACGTAGTAAAGAATGTAAAAATATTAGGTGTAATATTTGATGAAAAATTAAATTTAAATTACATATACTACATCTTACAGACAGGTGCAAAAAGACTAAATTTATTGAGGTGCTTAAATAACTCAGATTGGGGATGTGAACGAGACACATTACTGCGATTATACAAAGCATTCGTAATGTCCATTTTGGATTATGCTTGCATTGTGTACTCCTCAGCAAGAAAGTCCACATTAAGCCAACTGGATAAAGTTCATAATGCTGGAATTAGGCTAGCTACGGGTGCTTTCCGTACTAGCCCGGTTATGTCAATTCTGGCAGACTCAGGTATTCCACCACTGTATGTAAGAAGGCAAATACTACTATCAAATTATTTAACAAAGCTCAAAACATCAGAACATGTCAATTCAGAAAGCCTAGAAAATAACACTATGATACAAGAGTTAGGGAGAAGCACCATTAAGGCCCGCAGTCATAAGAGCGCTGGAAATACTTGAGGCTCTAGACGTAGACGATTTCCCTGTATTTAGACACGCAATCTTAAGACAACCTCCATGGATACCACTGAAGCTTAATATAGACATGAGACTATCGAAATACAAAAAGAACAAACATCCGGATTTTCTACAGGAAATATTTTAGAGAGATAATACAACAATATAAAGATTGCCTGATAATAATCCCAAAAACGGAGGTAGGAGCAGGAAGTTCTATCGTCATTAATAACAAAAGTTACAGTTGGACTCATAATGCCCTTACCAGTGTGTTTAGTGCCGAACTATACCTATTTGGCAATCGCTTTTAGTATGTGAACATCTAAATGAACAAAAAGTTGTAATCTGTTCTGATTCACTCAGTGCAATTCTTGCTATACAAAGTCAAGAACTTTCACAAGATCCACTAGTAAACTACATTAAAGAACGTGTACATTATTTGACTAACATAAGTTATGAAATAAGTGTAATTTGGATACCAGGACACGTAGGCATTCTTGGAAATGTGGCAGAATGCGGCAGCAAAAGTTGCAGCAAGCTGTAACACACGTGACGAGATCGCAGTTCAACCAAACCCTAAAAATTCCTACAGGTGAAGAACAAACTACAATGGGAGGAAGAGGAAACGGTCAGACACGCACCTAAGTAAAATAAAAAGAAACACTAATGAAAGAAAAAATACATTAAATTTGAGCAGGAAAGAAAAAATAGTGCTAACGCGTCTCGAAATTGGACATACCCGCATGACCCACCTACATTTATTGGGAAAATGTAGAGCGAATGTTTGTGAAACGTGCAAACAAATTACAGTGTACAGCATTTGGTTGAATGTCCACAATATGCAAATGAAAGAGAAGCTTTAAATATTGAAGGAGACTTAAGTGAAGTTCTAGGAGAAGAAAGAAATAAAAAAGGTGTTGCTATTCCTAAGACGGACAGAATTATTTAATAAATTATAGCAAAAGGCACATTACAAATAGAAAATGGCAAAAGACCTTAGCAGTCATTGCTAAACAAACATAAAAAAAATTATCATTATTATTATTGTTCTTGTTATTATTATTATTATTATTATTATTTATTATTATTATTATTCCTCCCATGGGCCCACCTTGTCGTGGGGGAGGGCTCATCTGAGGGTAGTTTTTACCCTGTGACGGTGCTAACGGACCCTTGGATCCTTTTGGTTGACGACTTGGCTTTGTTTTTTGATTAACGATTTTTGGGCAGAGTAAACTGCGCTACCAAATCAGTAACTCAAGGTGTTGGCACTTGCCGAGGAGTGCATGGCTGCACTTGAGACAGTCGCTAACGGTGCGCTCCGGATACCTGGCGACCTCCGGTAGTAATTAGCCTTACCGTGGTACTGGACGCTCTGCCACGGCGGACTTCTTTTCGGACTATACTCGTGGGAATTTTAAGTATTCACAATCAAAACTTCTTGGGGAGCCTCTACCTGCATATTCAGGCCTGTCTGGTTCGACAGTGACAGAACCTGAGGAGAAAACCTCATCAAAACCAAGATATGAGTCAGGAAAAGGTGGCTAGTCGGCGGATCCTGATCATTAAAAGAATTGATGGAGATTTTGATAGAATAAGCCCATTTATTTTAAACAAACTGCTTTTTGGAGTAATTGGAGAATTAAGGTCCGTTCGTAAGATCAAAGAGGGATTACTTGTAGAAACGAGAACACATCCTCAATCTTCTCGATTACTTAGACTTACAAGACTTGGCGATTTTGATATTGAAGTTTTTCCACACCGAACGATGAATATATCGCGTGGTGTTATATTTTGTAGAGATCTTCTTAATTGTGATGTAGATGAGATAAAGAGCGAACTTTCAGATCAGGGAGTATTGGAAGCTAGACGTATCAAGTCTAAGGTAGATAGCAAGATGGTGGACACAGCGAACCACATCTTGACCTTCAACACGGCTAAACTACCGGAATTTGTTAAAGTGGCCTTCTATAGGTTGAAAGTCAGGTTATATGTCCCTGCACCGCTTAGGTGCTTTAGGTGCCAGAAGTTTGGACATACCTCTCTGAAGTGTAATTCCTCACAGGTGTGTAGCTGTGGAAAACCATTGCACGAAGGTAAACAACGTGAGGAACCGGTACTTTGCGTGAATTGTCAGGGAAATCACAGTGCTAGATCTAGAGATTGTCCTTAGTACAAAGAAGAAGCTGCAATACAGGGCTGAAGGTAAAAGAAAATATACCTTATGGAGAAGCGCGTGCTCGTGTTGTTGTAAGAACACCAACTTACAATATGTCTTATGCTTCGGTAGATCTCCTACCTGCATCTACGTTAGATGCATCCACCTTGGTTAAGGAAATCACTCCGTTACTTGTATCTGCAATGAAAGCTGTCTTCGTAACAAAGGACAGTTTTAAAGAACCTGTTATTACAACACTGGAAGGGTCACCTCAACTCCCTACCATAACGAGACAAGAAAGCCTTGATAGTATCTTAAGCATAACTGCGTCTGAATCTGAAAAGAGGAAGCGAAGGACATCGGTCGATACTAACTCTGACGAGAGGCGGTCTGCCTCCTCAGACCCTATTAAAATAGTTAAAAACGAGGCAGAGGATGGGAGAAAGGTCGAGCGCGGAAACCTAAACCGTGATAATTTTTCATACATCTGCTCAATGGATAATATTCTCCAATGGAATATCCATGGCTGTGTTTATAATTACTGCTCGTTCAAGTTACTGCTAGTAGAACATAAGCCTTTGTGTGTAGCACTACAGGAAACACATTTTATTCCTGGACAACGTTATTCTCTTAGAAGCTATAAGATATATAGGAATGATGCTGTATCGCTGATCCGAAGAAGAGGAGGTGTAGCTGTTCTTGTGAGAGATGATCTGCCATCTGAACTTGTTCGTATTAATTCAAACCTACAAGTTGTGGCTGCACGGCTGTCTGCTTCAATTACTTTAACTGTTTGTAGCATTTACCTACCAGATGGCAACTGGCAAACTCAGGAGCTACAAGATGTAATCAGACAGCTCCCAACTCCGTTTCTTCTCCTCGGTGATTTCAATGCACACAACGAACTCTGGGTTTCAGATTCCAAAGATCAACAAGGACGTATGGTTGAATACATTCTACATTCACCAGACCTAGTGTTACTGAATGATGGATCACCGACTTACTGTAACGCGCGATCAAATTCCTTTTCGCGAATAGATCTCAGCATCGCATCTCCCGTATATCGCATAGGCTTCAGTGGAAAGCTCTTGACGATCTTCATGCTAGTAATCACTTCCCTATAGTGATCACTACAGATACCCATGTCCCAGTGCAAGTTTGCCCACAGCGGTGGCTTGTTAGAAAAGCTGACTGGGCCGCTTTTAGAGAATCTCTGCGAGTAGTAACACACAGCGATTCCCTTGAACAGGATGTAGAAAATATTACAAATTCAGTTTTAGCATCTGCTGAAATGTCTATACCTAAATCTGGAGGAGCACATTACCAGAAAAGAGTTCCTTGGTGGAATACTGAAGTGAAAATGCCATAAAGATCAAAAAGCTGCATTCATTCGCTTCAAACGACATCCCAATAACGAGAACTTTGTATTGTTCAAAAAGCCCGTGCAAAAGCCGTCGTATAACGCTTGAGAGTAAGAGAACCTCTTGGTCTAACTACGTATCTAGAATCTCATCAGATACAACATCCCAGGAATGTTGGAATAGAGTTAGGCGTGTCTCAGGAATAGGATATAATCCTCCCATCGGGTACCTCAAGTATGAGGATGAGGTAATCACCTGTAACCCTCAGATTATTGCTGATCTAATTGCAGACCAATTTGAAACTTCAAGTAGTTCGTCAAACTATGACGCTGGTTTCCTCAGAGTCAAGCGTACAAAGGAACAAGTCGTGCATTTTAACACATATGAAACTCTGCCTTATAACGTTCCTTTCAACCTGACTGAATTAGATTCGGCACTATCATCTTTAAAATCGTCTGCTCCTGGCCCTGACTCTATCACCAATACTATGCTGTGTAATCTGACTTCAGATTTTAAACTCTATCTACTCTCAGTATATAACAGAATTTGGCATGAAGGCACTTACCCTTATGCATGGAAGGAGGCTATCGTCAATCCGATTCTAAAGATTGGCAAAGATCCGTTAATTTCGTCTAGTTGTAGACCTATAAGTTTGACTTCAACTCTCGGTAAACTTCTAGAGAGAATGGTTAATAACCGATTTGTATGGCTGCTGGAATCCGGTGGGCTCCTTTCGGATAGCCAGTCGGGTTTCCGTAAATTCCGTTCAACCACCGACCAGATAGTTTACTTAGAACATGCAATCCAAACAACTTTCAGAAAACGGGAACATTTGGTTGCAGTATTTTTGACCTTAACAAAGCTTATGACATGACTTGGCGGCACCATATACTACATAAAATGCATAAGTGGGGTTTTAGAGGAAATCTCCCTCTTCTTATTGGATCTTTTTTGCGAGATCGTCGATTTAAGGTGAGAATTGGAACAACTTTGTCTTACGTCAGGACATTAGAGAATGGTGTACCTCAAGGTTCTACCTTGAGTGTTACGTTATTTCTCATCGCGGTTAACGACTTGGTGCGGAATATAGATAGAAGAATCGGAATTTGCCAATATGTCGATGATCTTAGCATATTCTATGCTGCTGATCGAATGGGCGAGATCAATAGACATCTGCAAACTGCGATAAATCAGGTCATTAGAAATGCAGAATCTCTCGGTTACCAATTCTCAACTGAAAAGACGCAATGTATGCACTTCTGCAGATTACGTCGGCCCCACTTTGGACCAATGATTCGCCTTAAAGGGGACTTCATCCAAGATAAGGATAAGATCAGATTTCTTGGACTCATTTTAGACCAAAAACTTACTTGGGCGGCACACGTGAAAGAGCTCAAAACTACTTGTCTTAAGTCGATGAATGTCATTAGAGTCCTGGCTGGCACCAAGTGGGGTGCCGAATCTCATATGCTCCTCCAGATATATCGTTCACTTATTTTATCTAAAATAGATTACGGTTCTATAGTGTACTCTTCTGCATCCAACAGCATTCTCAAAATGCTTGATCCGGTTCATCACTTGGGTATTAGAATTTGTCTAGGAGCCCTACCAGGCACATCCTCTGCAAGTCTCTGTGTTGAATCCGGACTAGCCCCTCTTCACATTAGAAGAAAGACAGTAATGTTGTCTTATTTATGTCGACTGAGTGCACAGTATAACCATAGGAATTTTAGTATAATTTTTAAATCCAATATAACGTCACAGGCCCTACACAATCCGTTAAGTATCCGAGCGCGAAACTTGTTAACTGAATTGAACCATCAGATTCCAGCTGTACTAGCACTGGGATTCATTGAAGTACCTCCATGGAACATCCCTCGGCATGAAGTCATACTGGACCTTGCTCAGTACGACAAGCATGCCACACCAGCGTCCTTATTCCACAGGAGTTTCCTCTCAATTCTTGATAGGTACACGGGAGCGAAAATTCTATACACCGATGGTTCTAAAACTAACCACGGAGTGGGAGCTGCAGTTGTCGTAGATGATACTGCCCATTCTTGGTCGCTGTCGCCAGACGCCTTAGTTTACACTGCAGAACAGTACGCTTTGTGGCAGGCACTGCTTATTTGTTCTTTCGCATCACGTCCTAGCCACTTCATTATTGCTTCAGATTCACTCAGCGTTCTAACTTCTCTTACTAACCCCTACAGTAATGATACTCTCCTTCAGATGATTTTATCACTCTTGCTATCTCTAGTAGAACAGGGCATAATTGTAAGATTTATTTGGGTTCCAAGTCATACTGGTCTTAGAGGTAACGATCTAGCTGATGAGACAGCACCTTTTGCGGCGGAGCGGGATGATGTGGAGGCGCATGTCATGAAGCACACTGATGTCAGAAGTTCTGCATACAGTAAGATCATGGAAATCTGGCAAGCGGAATGGGATTTACTCGGTAACCACCTACACAACATTAAGACCTCAATTAAGAAGTTTAACCTAACTGAAAATTTCTCTAGACAGGAACATGTCAAAATTCGACGTCTTAGGCTTGGATATACATTTTTGGCTCATGGCCACAGATTAACACGTCAAAACCCATCAATGTGCAACAACAACAACGTCCAGCACGTTCTTGTTGATTTCCCAATTTTCGGGCCAGCGAGACAGTTGTATGACATTAATGACGACCTCAGTAATCTATTGTCCGAACCAGACAGATTAAGGAATGTAATCCGATTCCTCAGGGTTTGTGACTTATACTACAAAATTTAAAATTACCATTTTAGATATACACTAATTTATTTTGTAAAGTTCTCTTTTTGTTATTTCTTACTGTTCTTTTTTATTTATTTGTTTTTTTTTGTGGTATTCTAATAATAGTATTTTTGAGTCGTTTTCTATATGTGATCGGGCTAATGACCTCTGTAGTCGATGCCCATAAACGAACAGAAAAAAAAAATTATTTTTATTTTTTTTTTTTTGCCTAAATGGGCTTCAGCATCTTAGGCTATTAGCCCTTATTTTCTGTATTCATATCTAAATTTTACCAAACAGGTCTGTATATTTTAAATAATTGATAACCTTATCCATATTTTCGTAAATTAAACATTGCTCAAACGTCTGTGGCAGTAGACTTGTTTGACGCTCCAATACGTATTTGTTGCACTCTATAAGAATATGTTTAACTGTTAGGACTTGTTGACATCTATCACATATAGTTGGTCTTCGGCCTGTTAGCATGAACTCAGATGTTAGGTTTGTATGACCTATTCGTAACCTGGAGAAGACAACTTGCTCTCTTCTATTCTTGTGGCCCATGTACTTTAATTTTTAACATTTGGATTTTGTCTGTAATGGTCTGGTGTGTTATGATTAGTTAACCACATTTTGATGATTAAATTTTTATGGATGCGGTTTACTTCTTCGACAGGCAGTGCTATTTCGTCAGATCTTCCACTGTTAGCCATGAATTTCGCTGACTCATCGGCTAGTTCATTTTCCCTGATTCCTACATGACTAGGTATCCATGCAATTACAATTTGCTTGTTTGTTTCCATTATATTATGCAATAGGGATTGTATTTCTTGTACAAGACCATTTTGATTATAAGCGTTATTTACAGACTGAGTAGCATTTAGTGAGTCCGTGCAAATTATAAACCTTTGATTTTCTGTACAACTAAGTATGTACAAGATTGCGTGCTTAAGCCCTATCAATTCTGCCGTGTATACACTTGTATTCATATGCAATGATACAGCATGGTTTATACCTTCACAGATAAAAGAAGCTCCCACCCCTTCTGGTGTTTTTGATCCATCGGTATGAATGAATATGTGATCTTTGTATTTTTCTTTTAATTCGGCGTAAAGTTTTAAAAATACACTTCTGGAGACATCCCGTTTCAGAAATTGGCTTAATTCTATTGCAAGTGTTGGTTTAATCATTAACCAAGCTGGTACTTCATATAAGCATCTCTTAGTAATTTGGATTTCCGGGAGTCGATATTTATCTATTATTTTTCTCACCCTAACGGCTAACGGACGCGTAATGGTTGGTCTTTCATTAAATATGGTTTCAGAATTGTCGTTGAGTAAAATATTTTGAAATGGATTTTCTGGGTTTGATATCACCCTATTGCAATATTTTAGGGTTACCATATCATATCGGTACAACAATGACATAAAAAAACTTTCTCTGTAAACCGCTAATCTTGGGCTTGTTCTGTATGCTCCTAGTGCCTTCTTTAGGATGTTGTAATGTATTAATTCGAGAGGAGCTATCCAAGATTTTCGAGCTGCAGCGTAAATTGGTGCCCCATAATCGATCTTAGCCAGAGCTGTGCTGCGGTAAATCTGGAGAAGTGTATTACTATTACTTCCCCAGTTTATGTTAGCTAGACAAGTTATGAGATTTAAACATTTTTACTACGATCAGTTAATTCATGAATGTGGTCTTTCCAGCGGAGTTTTTGATCGAAAAGTACACCCAGGAACTTTGTTACCCTTTGGGCCTTAATCTGTATTCCATTTAGCATTAATATAGGTTCATTGTGCCTTGACCGTAATCGACAAAAATGAGTATATGCTGTTTTTGTAGGAGAAAAGAAAACCAATACTTTGTGCAGTTTCACTAAGTTTATTAATGACATCTTGTAGGCATTTATTTATGTCATCCATGGAAGAGGAGGACTTAAAAATGCATAAATCATCTACATACATTGTTCTTCCTACTGAGTCACCAACCGCCATCAAAAGTTTGTTAACAGCAACAATAAATAAGGTAACGCTAAGAGTAGAACCCTGAGGGATGCCGTTTTCCAGTGTTCCAGTTCTTGAATATACATCACCTAGCCTCACCTGAATGGTTCTATTTAGCAAAAAACTTTGAATAAAATTCGCCATTTCTCCTCTAACTCCCCACTCGTGCAAAGTGTTTAATATGTTATACCGCCATGTCATGTCAAAAGCTTTTATCAAGTCAAAAAATACGGCAACAGTGTGTTGTCGATTGGCAAAACCCATTTGTATGTCATTTTCTAATAAGGCCATACAATCTATTGCGGAATAGTTTTTCCTGAACCCAAATTGGTATTGAGATAATAGTTTATGCTTTTCTAGAAACCACACCAGCCTATTGTTAACCATCTTTTCCATTATCTTTCCCATACAGCATGTTAAGGAGATTGGTCTATAGCTGCCGGGAGGTTAGTCGTTCCTTGAGGTTTTAATATGGGGATCACTGTTGCAATTTTCCAGATATCAGGATAAGACCCCGAGCGCCATATTTCGTTGTAGATATTCAACAATGTATGCTTTGTAGATAATGGAAAATGTCGGATCATCTCGTATGATATGCCATCTGGACCTGGTGAAGTGTTTCTACACTTTGATAGTGCATGTTCCATTTCTTCTATTGTGAAGGTGACATTATATGGACACATCTCGGCTGTACCAAAATTTAGGGGCACTTCGAGTGTTGATTTAATGGTTTTAAAATCTGCATCATAATTCGACGAACTGCTAACTTTTATGAAATGTGTCACCATACACTCAACCATTTCCTTTATATCTGTTACAAGACCTTGGTTAGCGTTGAGAGCTACCGGGATATTGATGCGAAAGCGTCCAGTAATTTTCTTAATACCGTTCCACAGCTCTCTAGAAGTAGTATTTCTACCTAATGAGGAGACGTAGCTTCTCCAACTATTTTGTTTAGCTACGAGTATAAGCCTTCTTGCAATGGCTCGGCAACGTTTAAATTCTACACAATTTTCCATTGTAGGTATTCTGCGGAATTTATTTAGAGCTTTCTTCTTTTTTTTCAACCGCGTTTGATATCTCTTTATTCCACCACGGAACGGATCGTGTGATTACTCTGTTGTTTGATTTTGGAATGGTACATTCTGCTGCATTTATTACATCTCTTGTGAATTCCTCTGCGTTTGTACTTTCATTTGAAAGGAGCATGTCACCAAATTTATCCCAGTCTGCTTTATTTGTTTTCCAGCGTATTGGTTTACTAACATCGTAACCACTTTTAGGAAATTTGATTAGTATAGGGAAGTGGTCGGAAAAGACTTCTTCGCTCAATACGGACCATTCAATGTTAGGTACTAAAGCAGGACTACACATTGACAAATCTAGCACAGAAAACGAAGAAGAACGGGAATTTATAAAAGTCGGATCTCCATTGTTCAATAAAACGATATTATTGTTGTGAATTATATCTTCAATTATCTTTCCAGCGGTATTTGTATCTTGAGAGCCCCAAAGACCATTGTGTGCATTAAAATCTCCAACCACCAGAAATGGCCGGGGAAGTTGGTCGATTATGTCTTGAATATCCTGGGACGCCCAAGAATTGTTTGGTAAGTATATGTTACAAATACACATTTTTGTAGGAACGGAGGTGAGTATAGCTGTTACTTGAAGATCTGTGTCAATATCAATTTTTTTCGCAGGTATCCCCTTCTCGGACAAATATAGCGACACCACCGGCTGCCCTTCTATGAAACGGGCCGTCCTTTCTATGGCACACGAATCCACGAAGATTAAAAATGTGTTGATGTATAAATCTAGTTTCCTGAAAACACAATATATCTGGAGATTTGTCTACGATAATCTTTTTTATTTCAGGATAGTGATGAACCAGACCATTACAATTTGCTTGTATAATTGTGTGCGCCATTTTAATGTTGTTGTTATTTAAAATTTTATGAAAGATACATAACAATAAGTGTGTAGACAAAAATATAAAATCTATATATAAGGACAAAAACAAAGGTATAGATAAAATCTTAAAAATAATATGAATAAATAAATAAAACAAATACAGACACAAGAAAATTAAAATATCACAGATGTTTTTATCACTTCTTTGACTAGAACCTATCTATCACTTCTTTGACTAGAACTTCTGATCCTCTCTTTGGACGTGCCCCTAGGTTTACCTTTGGGCCACCCCTTTTTTCTCTTGACTACGTCTATCAAGTCTTTGTCTATGGATTCTAAACTAGATTCTGTGTTTAACCTAGTTTCTTCTATAGACACAATAGTTTCCGAAGAAACACTTCTCATAACATCACGTTTCCTTTTTTCACCAAAACTTTCCTCTTCCATTGAAGGATCTGGTTCAGTGACAGTAAACTTAGCTTGTTGTGTTTCCGTAGGTTTTACTGGTTGCTCTATTTGAGATATTGGTGCTTTATTTTCTGTTACTATTGGGGTGATTGCATTTTGTTTAGATAATACTTGCATAATGGTGGACAACTCTTCTTTTATTATCTTTTTATTTCAGGTATAAAGGAGGTAGTCGAGGTAGAGGATGAAGCAATGTTTGCGTAGGATATGGACGGTGTGGTTAAGTTCGTTACTTGTTGTTTAGCTTCCTGGTACGATATCTTGTGGATAACCTTTACTTCTTGAATCCTCATTTCCTCCTTATATACAGGACATGCCTTTGCTAAGGCTGTATGGGGTCCTCCACAATTTGGACACTTAATTGGCTCCTCGCAACGTAAGCCTTGGTGAACATCTTTTCCACAGATGCACCGTTGAGGTTGTTTACATGAAACAGATGTATGCCCAAAACGCTGACAGTTAAAACATCGAAGCGGATTTGGGATATACGGTCGTACTCGCAGCGGGTAGAAGGCCGCTTGAACTGTTTTTGGTAACTGAGGGCTATTAAACGTTAAAATGTGATTAGGAGTATCCTCCAATATTCCTCGAATTTTCGACTTTATTCTTTTAACGTCTATGATGCCTTGAGTTTCTAAATTTTCTTTAATTTCTTCAACTGTGCATTTCAGCAAATCCTTACAGTACACTACACCCTTTGATATATTTAACGTAGCATGAGGTTTTATAACTACATTCAAGTCTCCAAAACGTGTCAGTTGCATTAATCTTTTAGCTTGTTTACTTGTATTTGTTTCTATCAATAAATCACCTTTAACTTTTCTAACGTTTTTTAAATCTCCAACTAAACCAAACAAAGTTTTACTTATAAAGAAAGGACTCATAGAGGAGAAATCCCTTTCTTCACATTGAATGAGCAGAAACCGGGGAATGACCTCCTTTTTGCTGCTTACATTCAAGATTGCCAATGTGGGAAAATCTTCCCTGTCATAGCCAGGTCTAATGGCACAAATCTGGCTATTATTATTATTATTATTTTATGATTATGATTATTATTATTATTTATTATTATTATTATTATTATTATTATTATTATTATTATTATTATTATTATCATTATTAAGGGAACTGTACCAAAATCTGTCTAGTACGTTTCTCAAGATGAGTAAAATTTTGTAATACTATGCGGTATATTGCTTGATGGATGTCAAAGTACGTAACGTGTATTGAAAGTTCTCTAAATTATGATTCTCGTGGTGTGGTAGTTTAAAAATTGTGTATAGTTTATGTCTATAATTCAGCCAAAATTGTTGCGTAAATTTCAAGTTGAAAATAAAAGGCAAAATGAATATAGGAAAGATTTATACTGGTATAAATTAGCAAGTCATCTGGTAATTGGTGAATAGAACAAAGAATCTAATATACTCAACGCTCCTTTAAAGGTTACTTAAGCACAATTTAGTGCATATTTTGAATGAAAAATATAATAAACAATAATTGGTACTATGTGAATTGTTTGTTTCGTCCACACCTGTGTAATTCTATTTGTTACAACTAATTTTATGCATTTTCTAGTTCTGTTAGGTTTTGCTCTTCTCTAATTAATTTCTAACTATATAATTAACAATATATTTTCTTTTTTGAGAGTTATATTGTGTATGTTAAATAACTCATGTCAAACTTTATTATTATTTTATTTCATTTTTTGTTTATTATGGTAGTTATGAATTAGATAAGCAGAAATGACTAATTCATTAATTATATATCAGTTTTATAATTAAACCAAATTAATGTTAGTACTTTTTAATTAAAAATTGCTGGCTCATTGCCCATTATAGTTGTTATGACAGCACACGCAGGTTAATAAAATTCATTCACTGTTTTATAGAATTCAGAATTTAATTATATTAAAGTACAATCTTTAAAAATCGTTTGACAGTATACAAATTAATTAAATTGCAAACGATATTATTTCAAAGATATTCGTCTATATTGTGATTTTTTGCATAATAATGTTAGAAATGTCTAACGGTTTTTTCATAAATTGGTCGTAGTAATATTTTTTAAATTCTATCCACATGCCTACCTTTCAACTGGAAAAACACGTTTGGGAGTAATTTTTGTTCATGTCTAATTTTTTCAACATTTTTTAATGACAGTCGTAACACTTTCAGTTTTTTAACACCAGTTTCGTGAATCGTTAGGTAGTTTGGGAAAAAGGTTTGCAGAAGTTCTCAGTAGTAGTAGTAAGCAGTACACTTTATCAATATATACTTGTTTTATAAATAAATAAAACTGATGGACTCCACACACTCTGTAAGTATGTAACTATCCTCGATTTTTTAAATTTTGACATCAGGATTCGACTTTACTGTAAAGTAGTAATGCAAGACATTTATCGTATTTTGTTGTTTCTCCTAGGAAAACTAGGCCTGAATTATCGACAATACTGAAAATCAAACAATTATTAAAACTTTATGAACCGATTTTTATATTACTATAAGTCCCAAGTTAAGTGCTTAAAGAAATTATGACATATAGTAACGTGTAACTAGACATTTTACAAACTTATATTATTAAAGCCGTAACCGTGCGTACGCGAAATTTGGCAAATTATAACCTGAATCTATCTAAAAAATGGAAATAAAGAGGAAAATTAAAATCTACGGTAACCTAGGATCCAAGTAAGCTGCGTTACTCTAAAATCCATTGGGAGGATCCTAGGTTACCGCAGATTTTAATTTTCTTTTTCGTAGCCATCTTTAGACAGATTGAGGTTATAATTTTCTAGTGCACATAGTCACGACATATTATTAAACCTGTCTGAAGATAATATTCAAGTCGCTCTCCTCTGACGCTACATACGAGTCTAATCATTTATTTTTACCTTCCCAGCTACATATACGTATATAAATATAGAAGCTTATGCAATCGACTTTCTTTACTACGCTAAATCGATTTATTAGCTCATTTTACAGCATTTGGCCAAGATTCGCCAAGATCGGCTATGATTTTGTGTATCCGTTTGAAGCTGATTGGATTTTGGGAGAAGCTCGGCAGCGGACAGGGGGGATTATTAGGAGCAGTTTTTGTTATTTTTATCAAATAGTTCTGAAACAGTTGTATATTTTAAAGATATAAAAATACTAATATATAGATTAATTATGTCCTGTGCATTTTTTTTAAGCGACGCGTAATTTAGCGGCAAAAAATTCCTAACGTATTTGAAAAATGATTAATATTATATGTAGGTAGACATATTTTTTAAGAAAATTTAATTTTACATAACTTTTCTTCATTTAGTGTCTTAATATAAAGCGAAATAAGCGTAAAAATTAAATAAATATGATAGAAATTGCTTAAACTGTATTATCGATTTTTATAGAAGCGGGCTTTGGAATTTTTTTTTGAGTTAACTTCTATTTATGTCTATTAGCCTCCATCTGACGAAGTTTTAAACGTCTGTTTGGTATAGATTTTTGATTTTGTTCTTACAGTGTTGCTTATCTTCGTAATGAACTTACTATAAAAGAGATTATCCTAAAAAAATTTCATTAATATTATTTCGTTTCTTTCGTATTTGTGTTGGTGGACCGAGATCTAGACAGAAACGGAAATGTGAAGCATCTCTATGCGCGTCAACTACTACTGCTCCCTTAACTTGAAATTTAAGGTATCTTTAGCGTGTCGAACATCGTATTCGAACACTTTTACTTCCTATCCATTTCAGAAGAACGGCTACCTCGGCCAGGTAGCATATCAATGGAGTAGTAATCGTCGAGATTGACTACTTTACTCCACCTCTGTACATACAGTTTTTTGTTTGCCCAGGCGGAGTCAAAGGGTGCAACGGGGCAGGGTCATCGAAGTACTTGATGTTTCCAATTCCATTCTTAAAGTTAATTACTCTTCAACTGAATTATTAAATAGGTATTTGTTATTTATGTAAAACATTTGTGTATAGTATCTTTGCTCTAAAGAGTATTGATGAAAATACTGTGGAATAATTGTGCATCTATGTGAGTCTCTGTGCTTTCTACTTTGTTTCTTGTTCCGCTGACGCGCGCGTGCAGTTTGCTTATACGTATAAGCCGACTTCACAAAGCACAAAATGCTTTACTAACAACTATGAACATGTCTGAAATTCATCAATTAGAATGCAATTTCTGTGGATATTGATACATTTTTTTAAAGGTAGGCACGTCTTGTAATTAATTCAGTTCAGTTCAACATATTTAGGTACATATACGTTGTGAAAGTTCTCAGAGCAGTGGAGCAACAAACGCTATTAATTAATTGGGTAAGCAATTAATTAACATCATGGTCCATAGTGCATACTTAGAAGTGAACTCGGATACTTTTACTTTGTTTTAGTAATTCGAACGAACAACTACTTAGACATTTTGATCTCAAATCGTCAATAAATTATTTTATTGACATTAGTAGCATACTGCTTTTCTACTTTTTAATTAAAAGAAAGACGAAATGAAGAGGAGAAGAACAATCCTGCAGAGATTACAACAGGTATGAAATTTAACACCTTGTAATAAAAATATTAATAATACCTTGCAAATTTGTAGAATCTGTCCGAAAAATTTCTGGTGAGGAAAGAATTGCCTCATCTTCAGCCAACAACGCTTCAGTAGAAAGGTTAGTAGAAGTTAGTAGTAGTGAATACATTGGCCTAAGTACTACAGCTGCGAAGAGACAAAAGATTCAGTATCTGGATGCCTCCAGATACTAGAATTTCGATGACTCCAAACGGAAGTTAATTTTAACGTGGTTGCAGATATACTCGCCCTGCTTTAATACTCAAAGAAATTAAAAGGAGCGTTGTGTTTATACTATGTGCTATTTCCGCCATTAAGTGTTTGAGGAGTTACTAAAAAATTTGTCATGAAGGCCTTTGTACACTATAAAGTTGTAAAATGTTTAGTCATTAGTGATGAAGCCACGTTCTACTTGTGCGATAAAGTGAAGAGCCATAATGTCAGAAAATGGGGCTCGGAGAATCCACACAACCCACATTGAGCACTTGCACGATTCTCCGAAAGTGTTTTGTGCTATCACTTACAACAATGGCTTCTACCGTAATTAGAATAGGAATCACCAAATTTCATTCGATAATTAGGCGAAACACCTCACTACCACGATGTTAGGGCGGAACTTCAAAATCGACATCCTGACAGACGGATCTGTCGTGCTGGTCCAAATGATGGTGCACCCTTGAAGTGATCTCCGGACATCACCTCATGTGATTTTTTATGCACCACCATTAACGGAAAACATACCTGAGATCCAACAACGGATTACTAGAGCCATCGAAACAATCGACCAAGACATTATTAACAAAGTATGGCAAGAGCTTGATTACAAGCATGACATCGTATCATAAGGAGTTCCCACGTGGGATGAAACTTTTTGAGTTTTTCTTGAAATGTAAACGTATTATTTTCTTGTATGATAAATAAAACCAGACTTATGTGCACTTGAAATCATGAATATTATTTGTAATAACCCTGTATTTACTACTATTAATATCTCCATCTGTGTACTATACTTATTATACGTTTTTTATATAATGTATTTGCACAATTTGGTTAATACCTGTCTATACAGGGTGGGTGTCTACTGTGTGGACGTACTCCTTAACTATTAGAGATATCAAAACCAATTTTGGTCTGGTAATACACGATCATTGGACCTACATTATATAACTATTTAGATATATACAGGGTGATTGACAAAAATATGCCAAACCAAACCTGTTTTTTAATGTAACACCCTGTATATTTTTGCATTTTGTTGGATTCACTGTTACATTTAGAATAAAATTATAGAAATCTGTGTCACTAACCGTTCTGCAGATATCGTCACTTTAGTACCAAAATAGAGTTAACTTTGAAACCGCGATGCGAGCGTTGTCACCACGATGTTGTAAATCTGTTTATACCACTGACTATTAATAATAGTCTACTAGCAAACAAACTGGCAAATTTTTCGAAAACATGTAAAACTGTACGGAGTGATTAACTTACGCGAAATGTAATTTTTCTCAATTTTTTCAAATGAAACACCCTGTATATTTTTTCACATTTCGATTCTCGGTGAAAAGTAGATACTAATTGATAATAGCTTTCATAGCCATAAGACGGGCCCTTCTTAAGATATTGACGCTTTTAGGTAAAAATATTCTAAAATACAAATTTACTATGACAATAGAATTCAAACATATCACGTAGGCTAGCCGCTCGTAATAAAGAGGAACAATTGAATCTATTGTGGCATCTCTTACAGAAAATCAGCAAATTAGTACCAGAGAGCTAAGTACACGCCTAAACCTAAATAGAAACACAGTTCGCAGCTTTATTAATAAAAAACAAATTGCATCCTTATCATATCGAGCACCATCAAGCTTTAAGTGAAATAGATTTTCAAAATCGTGAATCTTTCTGCCAATGTGTAACTACTAAAGTCAATGAAGAACCCAATTCTGTTAATAACATTCTATTTACGGATGAGGCAACTTTTCACAATAATGGCAATATTAATACACACAACTATCATCACTATTCAGATACTAATCCACACATATTAAGAGTTGTTGATCACCAGCATCGATGGTCAGTTAATGTGTGGGGTGGTATAACCAATTTTAGTGTGGTTGGTCCTTTTTTCTTTGATGGGAGTCTTACTGGAGAAAGATATTTACAGTTTTTGGAAAATGATTTACCCGAGCTTTTGGAAAGTATCGAGGTAGATAATATTCGTACGATGCGGTTTCAACTGGATGGCTCCCCTCCACACTATGCAAACAACGTTACGCAATATCTCGATATATATTATCCGATGAGGTGAATAAAACGAGGTGGTGTGCAAGACACCCACCCTGTATATCAAAAGGGTTGACAAAGTACATCACTCATTCTACAGCCACAAATGCTAAACCCAACCACATTATGTAACATTCCAAAACTACTATTAGAAAATGCAAATAATTATCAGATTAAGATGTAAAACACAATCTTCATCAATTATACATGTATCATTATCAAATATTAACTGTGCGAATGAAGTCTGTGCCTACTTCTTAATTATAACCTTATAATTGCTGTCCAAATAAATTAATTTATATTTATTGGCATTATTGTGATAATTAATTGTTTCCTAAATTAAAAGCTGCTACTAAAAGAAATCAATTAATCATTGTTAATAATCCAGGTATATATGCATTATTGAATTATAATCAGCAGATATATCTTAATACTAAATTCTCTACAAATTTGAATTAAACAAAATAGCTATCAATCTAAAAATATTTATAACAATCAATAAACTGTTACGACAGTGGAATTCGACATTGATAAATTTAATTTGAATTTTTTCCTTGTATTTGGATCTCTTTTCGTCAAGTTTCCGCCAGATTAAGTAACAGTACTTACATAAGTTGTATCTCTAAATTTAATGATTTTAAACCACTTTCGCAACAAAGAAAAACAGTATCCTAAAATATACATAAAAAACGAACGTCTATGAATAGATGAAAATGTACCTACACATATGGCAACTTAAGAACTAATTAAAAGCACGCTTTCAATATTAATGATTCATTATTTTTAATACGCTCTTAAGCATTATTAAAAGAATTTATCAAAAATCTTACAATGATATAGGAGTGGTCAGGACTTCCTATTATAAGGTTATTGAACATAATTCCATCGTAAAACATCTGTTGTCCATATACTGACCTGTAAGTAAAGCGAAAGTTGGTTATTGCATTCGCGGTCAATTTATGCGTTTAAACTTAAATTACATTTTTTCTTATTGTGTTATTTTATATGTGACAATACAGTAGAATAGCTTACATAACCGTAATAAATTTGTAAAATTTCGTTTATAGTGAATTACGGAAGCCCAACAAACACGCCTTCTACCAATTTTTAAATTGCACAATCTTCGCTACCTGTCAATTATATACAATTATACACCAACAAAAAGGTAAGGAACGGAATAGAATCTGTATATCCTTTGTTAATAGCATTTCTTAATATAATCAAAATAGACTATGCACTGTAAGGTGATTGATCACAATCCCATCACTAAATGTGGAAATTAAGCCAAAACCCCATTTACCGTAATACGAGTAAGAGACCCTCTGGACAAATAGCATAAAACAAATAGAGCATTTCTTATAATCTATTTATGTAATCTTGTAATTGGCAGAGGTAAGGTCAAAAGGTGTAAAAAGTATCAGAAATTACAGATTGAAATTACTTTATGCAATTCAATTTATTATGAAATGATCTTATGCATGGCGTGAAAACTATGTCAATTAACATATATGAGATACATTTTTTCTCATCATCTCTAGTGCAAATTCTTTTATTATGTACTGTACGTGTTTAATTATCTATTGTATTAGTAGATTAATTAATACCGGAATAATCATAACTCGTTCCAGTAACTTTGAGTAAATTTGTAAATAATAATAATTTAACAATGTAGCTACATTTTGAAAAACAATATATAAACAAACCCTGCATGGTGCACAAAATGTGTCCCTTGAGCCCCGATGTAAGCACGGCAACTGCGAACCATGAAGTCATAAACACGAAAAAAGACATTTTTCTTACAAGTTTGATTTACCAAATCCATTATCCATGAACTCCTACATCAAGCAAGTTATTGTTAAAAATGCCATCTCATTTATTAGCACCAAAACGATTTCTAACTTTGATTGCATGGTAACAAAAAGATACCGCAGGTACTAGAAATAGTAGTCCACAACGTTTTACTTACAAGATATGGATCTTAGACAATATTACGTAACAGCCAGGTACCAAACTCCACACGTTGGGCATAATCTTCTGGCTGTAAGACCTGATATGATATGATAAGGGTGCACTTCCTCGCGGTGTAATGCAAAAGTTCTGAGGGAAGTGCAATTGTCTCGCGATTGTATGGTAAAATCCCATAATTAAAATTTAAGTCCAAAGCAGTTATGTAAGAATTGCATGAAGGCAAAAACTTTAAACTAAACTTAACAATCACAGTTAAGCAAAAACCGGACTTTCTTATCATGGCAATTCTGTAAAATGTATGAAGTTACTCCAGCCAAAATAAGACACATTCCCTAAATCTTCGCTTTGCAATTCAAAAAGTTTAGAAATGAAACTTAAATAAAAGCAAAGTAACTTGTTCTAATGTTGGAATAATGAAGTAAAAAATATTACGTACCTATATTTGCAGATATGGGAAGTAAGGTTAAAAAATTTATAAACCAAAGAATTGAACACAGATGAATTAACCAAACGCAACTAAAAGCACATTTTTTTTTATTCTTAAAAAATTACTAAAAAGGCATACGTAATGGGTGCAAGTATTTAAGCTAACGGTTGATAATATCCAAGAAATCGACTTAAGACTTTTATCAATATATCAGTGAAAGTGAATTTATTCACTATTTGATGATACAATTGAACGAATTCAACTAAAATTTTCAAAAAATGCGCTTCTGTCCACACTTTCTCCGTCCACCCACCTGTCCATCTTTTCAATATAAAGTGTTTTGTAAATGTACAGTGCTAATGTTGGTCTCAAAAAAAAAGAGTATAATATCAGAAAGTAAACCTCGCCTTTGTCTGATAAGATAACCAAGCATAGCATTTAACGTCACGGATAGCAGTTCCAAAGTCGGGACAAAATCGGCTATATTATTTACGTATTATAGGTGTTTTATAACTGTGGTTTTCTATTAGTGGAGTTGATCGGCCTACTTCCACAGTTTATGCCTTTTGAGCGCGACGTTTCGGAAGCGGACTCTGCTTCCGTCATAGGCTTAGTCCTGAGAAGGACCGTTTTCGCACTTGAGTCGAATTCATATGTTATATATAATTTTTTTCCCAAACACTTGACTACTCTTAGATTCGAACCTGGTACCTTTCACTTACTAGTCTGACACCTTTGCCACTGAGCCACGGAGTAATCCAATATATATATATTTTAGAACTTATATATATATATATATATATATATATATATATATATATATATATATATAACTTTTTCGTGGTTGCGCAGAAGTTTATTGCGCATGTTGCGCAGTAACTTCTTGCGCAGGTGTATTGCGCTTAAGCTCTTCGCGCATTATTGGAATCCATATGGGATTCATTTCTACACTAGCTTGGCTTATTGGATTTTCTGCTAGTGCGAGGTATGTGGCTTCTTTGAGTTTTCGGCGAGTTGTGTTCTCGTCCTTTGCCACTATCTGTATGTTATCCCATTGGATGTGGTGGTCTTCGTTCCAGACATGTTCGGCGATTCTTGATATTTCTATTTCGCCCTTGCGGACGTTGTTCTTGTGTTCCTATGTTCTCACTTTGAGTGGTCTACTGCTCTCTCCTATGTATGCTCTGCCACTTTCGCATGGTAGGTTATACACACAATTCTTGGAATTCTGGTCTTCATTGTATGGTTTGGTTTTGGTTAGTATTCCCCTGAGCTTTCTGGTCGATTTAAAGGCAGTGCGTATCTTGTATTTGCTGCCTATCCTTCGTATTTTGTCTGAGGTACCTTGTATATATGGTATTATCGCGGTTCTTCTTTTTCGGTTACCCTTTCCCTGTTTAGGTTAGCTGTTAGATCGGGGTAGCCATTTTCTTTGTGTGTCCTAGCGATATTTTCTTTTTCTTTGTTCAGGTCCTCTTGTTTTGAGCATATCGTTTTTGCTCTATCGTACAAGCATTTTGCCACACCTAACTTCACGTTTTTGTGGTGATTGGAGTTGTAGAGTAGGTACCTCCCCGTGTGGGTAGGTTTCCTGTATATACTTGTCGTGAAAGTGTTGTAATTCCTGTGTACAAGTACATCCAGGAATGGCAGTTTTTGTTCCGTGTGCGCGGCTATTCAGATGATCTAGGAATTCATCTAGCTTATGCTTGCCGTATTGCCAAACTACGAAAGTATCGTCCACGTATCTAAGCCACATCCTTTGATTCTCTGTGAATTCGGATATCGCTTGGTCTTCAAAGTCTTCCATATATATATATATATATATATATATATATATATATATATATATATATATATATATATATATATATATATATATATATATATATATATATATATATATATATATTGCTACCTATGGGTGATAGTGGGTAACCCATCGCCATCCCAAACTCTTGTTGGTAGAATTTGTCTTCTACCTGGAAATATGCAGTTCTAACGCATATTGTCAGAAGTTCCATTATTGTGTTTACCGAGAGTTGCGTGCGTTCGTCTAACGTTTCATCCTTTTCCAGTTTGTCTCTTATGATAGTTAGTGCCTTATCGGTAGGCACATTTGTGAATAGACTCACAATGTCGAAGCTTACCAGTATTTCTTCGTGGTTTGGTTGGAAGTTTCTGATGGTTTCCACGAAGTGCTGCGTATTCTTGACCATAGACTCGGTTTTTCCCGATAAGGGTGTGATAATACCTAGCAGATACTGTGCTAATGGGTGGCAAGGTGAATTTCTCGAGCTCACAATTGGCCTCAGAGGAATTTCCTGCTTATGAATCTTTGGTAGGCCGTACAGATGCGGAGGTTTGCTGTAGTGTGGGGTAAGTCTAGTTGTCTGGTAGTCGGAGAACTCCCCCTTATGCTTCGCCAGCGTCAGCTATACCCGTCTTTCGATTGATGGTGTGTGGTCTTTTAGTATTTGTTTGTACTCGCCCCCGTCTAGTAGTTCTTGGATCTTACTGCTGTAAATGTCCATTTCATTACCGCAGTCTGCCGGGAGAATTTTGATCGATGGGTCATAATTAACAAAAATGGAACTTCTGACAATATGCATTAGAACTACACATTTCCAGGTAGAAGACAAATTCTACCAACAAGAGTTTGGGATGTCGATGGGTTCCCCACTATCACCCATTGTGAGCAATATAAATATATGAAGACCAAGCGATATCCGAATTCACAGAGAATCAAAGGATGTGGCTTAGATACGTGGACGATACTTTCGTAGTTTGGTAACACGGCAAGCATAAGCTAGATGAATTCCTAGATCATCTAAGTAGCCGCTCACGCTCCATCAAATTCACAATAGAATTGGAGTCGGAACAAAAACTGCCATTCCTGGATGTACTTGTACACAGGAATGACAACACTTTCACGACAAGTGTATACAGGAAACCTACCCACGCGGGGAGGTACCTACACTACAACTCCAATCACCACAAAAACGTGAAATTAGGTGTGGCAAAATGCTTGTACGATAGAGCAAAAACGATATGCGCAAAACAAGAGGACCTGAACAAAGAAAAAGAAAATATCGCTAGGACACTCAAAGAAAATGGCTACCCCGATCTAACAGCTAACCTAAACAGGGAAAGGTTAACCGAAAAAGGATAGGCAGCAAATACAAGATGCGCACTGACTTTAAATCGACCAGAGCGCTCAGGGGAATACTAACCAAAACCAAACCATACAATGAAGATCGGAATTCCAAGAATTGTGTATACAACCTACCATGCGAATGCGGCAGAGCATACATAGGAGAGAGCAGTAGACCACTCAAAGTGAGAACACAGGAACACAAGAACAACGCCCGCAAGGGCGAAATAGAAAGATCAAGAATCGCCGAACATGTCTGGAACGAAGACCACCACATCCAATGGGATAACATACAGATAGTGGCAAAGGACAAGAACACAACTCGTCGAAAACTCAAAGAAGCCACATACATCGCACTAGCAGAAAATCCAATAAGCCAAGCTAGTGTAGGAGTGAAACCCATACGGATTCCACTAAGAGCTTAAGCGCAATACACCTGCGCAAGAAGGCAACATGCGCAATAAACTTTTGCGCAACCACGAAAAGTTTATATATATATATATATATATATATATATATATATATATATATATATATATATATATAAAATATATATATATATATATATATATATATATATATATATGGATTACTCCGTGGTTCAGTGGCAAAGGTGTCAGACTATTAAGTGAAAGGTACCAGGTTCGAATCTAAGAGTAGGTAATAACCCATTATCTACAATCATACATTTTTTTCCTAAGTAATGAATCTTTAACTGTAACTTAAAATATAGGAAAAAAATGTATGATTGTAGATAATGGGTTATTACCTAAATGTTAAAATTTAATCTGTATTATTGTCTGAAGATGGGAACTTAAGATAAATTTTATATCTCAGCTTTCCCGAAACGTCACACTAATTTTATCATTAAATCAAGATTTTCAACTGGAAACCACATGTTTTTTACCACTGTTTGGATCATTGCATGAACACAAAACTCTCAATTACATATAAGAATTAACCTTAATTCTTCTAATACAAGCTATTATGGAAAATTTCATTATGGAAACTTCTAGACCTTTTGGGGACTATCTAGAACTCTAATCAGAACTTTAATATTGCAGTGAAATGTTTTCTCAAATATTTCGCATATGCCTCAAATAATGAAATTCCTCTTACAATTTCAAATATAAGTTTTTATGGAGAATTTCAGAACTCTGAGGGACCTATCTGGAACTTTAATCAGAACTCCAAAATTCTATTAAAACGTTTCCATGAGCATTTAGGAAAATGCGTTCGTCCAGAATTAACACACAAGATATTACATAATAACGTATAATCAAACTTTTAGTCATTAATCACACCTTTGTCGCACATATTTAAAAAACAAACAAAAAAACAGCAGCCGTGTGACTGGCGGACAAGTGAAAACTTCACTTAAAGCTGAAAATAGGTTTTCATTGATTTTGATAAATTTAGTGATAATACTTTGTAAGGATGAATTTTTTACATGAGAATTTAATTCGGAGAAGTGTTTATCTCATCGACATCTACATAAATATTCTGTATGAAATTATTGCCAGACCTTTGTATTGTGCATTTGTAAAAGTACAACAAACACTATACACTGTTAGCTTATTCACAAAAAGGATTGAGGTCTTTATTAGTTAAGTACTATACTAAGAAACATTATTGAGCAGTTTTTGATATTTTGTCAAATATTTTAGTACTGATTAACAGAGACTTCAATCAGCCTTTATGAAACCGGTCATTAACAATTTAACCTAAATTTTTTCAACTCAATGCAGCAATCTTAAGAAAACTAAGCCTTGGTCAATCATAGTCTCTTTCGAGCTTAAAGTTTTTAGTCCACACCAAAAGTGCCAGACGCGCTTAAAGAAGTTTCTATTTCACAAATTTAAGCACTAACCATTAATTTAATTCCCATTAAAAAATTCAGGTGTTTAAAAAATGCCATCTTGCACATTTATCCCTAACAAAATCTGTTAACAAATATGTCATTTTAAACTGTGATCAAGAGTAATTTAACGTAATAGCTTATTAATTTAACAACAATCATTAAATGTTTTTATTAAACTAGAGACAGAGTGGTTAAAGGTTATCACCTAATATCTTGTGTGGAAAAAAACTGTGTTAATCCTGGGTGCATGTATGTATTTTATTACATACTTACGGAAGTATTTTAATCGAATTTTGGAGTTCTGAATAAAGTTCTAGATAACCGCATAAAAGTTTGTGTGTAAATAATTAAAGGGAAATCTTATACTTTGAATGATTTCTTTAGTATTCGCATAAGGAAAATACTTTAATAGTATTTTGCATTTGTTATTAAAGTTCCGGATAGCCTCTCAAGAGTTCTAAAAGTTTGTATAAAAGCTTTGCACATACAAGCATGTTAGAAATTTAGAGGAATTTATATATTTCGGAGATTGCTATTTTCATAAGCGGCATATTTAGGAAAATATTGTAATGGAATTTTGGAGTTCTGAGTAGAGTTCTCAATAGCCGCTAAAAGTTTACATAGTAAGATTATGCTAGAAAACTTATGTTTAAAAAACTAAGACGAATTCTTGTATTTAAAGTGATTGGTGTATTGATAAGCAAAATATTTGTGGAATAATATTAGTAGAATTTTGGAATACTGATTAGAGTTTCCGATATCACCTTATATTTTAACAATTAAGAGGAATTTTTGTACTTCAAGTTTTTACTATATAAATAAGATACACAGTTTAATGAAAGTTTGGAGTTTTGGTTAGTTCTCGATAGCTTCTCAAAAGTTCTAAAGGTTTGCATGACAACTAATGATTAAAAAATTAAGGAAAATTTTATAGATCTCGAATGATATATTTATTACTTGCACAAGGGAAATATTTTTGGAAATATTTTAATAGAATTTTAGCGTTCTAATTAGAACTTCCGATCATCCTCAACAGTTTATATAATGAGATATTGCATGAAAAAAAATTAAGGAGAATTTCTATAATTTAAGTGATTAGTACTTTATAAGCAAAATATTTTAATGGAATTTTGGAGTTCTCGTCAGCGTTCCAGATAGCCTGTCACAAGTTTTACAACTTTCCATAATAAGAATCTGCATTAAATTATATTTAAAGATTAAGGAGAAATCTTATATTTCTAGTAATTGTGGATAAGCGAGGTATTGGGGAAATATTTTAATGGAATTCTGGATTTCTCATTAGGGTTCCATATAGCCCTTCAGAAGTTCCAAAAGTTTACATAATGAAATGTTGCATGAAAGCTTATATTTAAGAAAATAAGGGGAATTTTAGTAGTTCGGGTGATTTTCTACTATTCGCATACGGGAAATATTTTAATAGAATTTTGGAGTTCAGGATGGAGTTCCTGTAGCACCTCAACAGTTCTAAAAGTTCACAAAATAAAACTTTGCATGAAAGCTTATACTTAAAAAATTAAGAGGAATTTCTGTATTTCACGTGATTACTGATTTCTGATTAGAGTTCTAGATAGCTCCTCAAAAATAAGTTTATATATATTGAGATTTTCCATGAAAGCTTATATTAAAAGATATATATATATATATATATATATATATATATATATATATATATATATATAGTGTGTGTGTGTGTGTGTGTGTGTGTGATATATATATATATATATATATATATATATATATATATATATATATATATATATATATATATATATATATATATATATACACACAGGGTGTTCCAGTTTTTGTAGCAGGAGTTTAATAGTCGATAGAGCGTTCAAAATTAACAAGAAGTTCATATAAACATAGGTTGCCAAACGCTTAGTTTTGTTGGAGATACAGGGTTTCAAAGTTTTCATTTTTTTTCAGTTCTTTTAATTTATCTTCAAAACTATTTAAAATAATAAATCCAAATTTAGTACACATATTACACTTCTTAAACTCAATATTAAGAGTAGTTTAACGTTTATCAATATCTACAAGGTAGTACATTTTCTGAGGTGGTACACCCTTTATCCCCCCCGAACTTTTTCATGCGACGCGTGTAACAATTTAGAGGCACAATTTAGATTGCTCATTTGATTTAGGAACTTTTTTGTCTTCTGCTTTTTTTTCGAAAAATGAATAGTTTTTGAGATAAATTAGCTGTAATTCATGAACAGCTTGCAAATGGTAAGTAAAGAACGTCTGGTGCTCCCGCAAAAAATAGTGTGCCATGAAAAGAACAATAAAAAAAAAAGAATCAAATTATGTCAATTCTCACGTTTTTTTTTGTCTCTCAATAAAAAGTAGTACTCCACTGATTTTTTCCTAACTTTTCAGTTGAATTAAATAAAGGAAAATAAAAGTAACACAACAAAATAAATATAAAAAAAATGCGTATTTATTGGAAAAAATTGGAAAGAATTTCTATTTAAGATTTTAACAAGAACGAAACGAACGAAATAAATAAATTAAACCAATAAATTTAACCTATAACAAAACAAAAACGCTATCGTAATAATAAATAAATAATAAATTTAAAGAAACTGTTCAAAATGTGATCCATTTTGTTGAATACATAATTCACACCGACGAATAATTGCACGTGGAATATTAACTAAAAATTCTCTTATTGCATTACATGCATTCCTAATCATATTAATGAGTTAATCTCTTGTTGTCACAGGAGTTTCATACACCCTTTCTTTTAAATACCCCCACACAAAAAAATCTAAGGGATTTAGGTCTGGAGACCTTGGCGGCCAGGGAACTGGGCCTGCGCGACCGATCTATCTTCCTGGATAATGGTTGTCCAGCCAGTTTCTAACGATTCTGCGATAATGAGCTGGACAACCACCAAGCTGGAACCAAGCCGTTCTTCGTAAATTTAAGGGAATATGTTCCCACATATTTCCATGTTCATCCTCTAAGAATTCCAAGAAAGCCGCAGCATTCACCCGAGGTGGTAAAAAGTAGGGCCTAAAAAGGTGATTATTGTAAATACCTATCCAGACGTTCACACTAAATTCTTGTTGGAAATGTCTCGGGCGAACTACATGTGGATTTTCATGTGCCCAAAAGTGCTGGTTGCGAAAATTTACCACACCACGGCGAGTGAAGCAGGCTTCATCAGTGTATAAAACATTATTTAAAAAACCTGGATTGTTATTATTTTTAGCAAAAATTCATCGACAATACGCAACTCTACGTTCTGCATCCCCTGGTTGTAGTCCTTGAACAGGTTACAGGTTGTAGATGGTAAGGATATCGGTCATCCCGTCTTCATGTTCGGTGAATAGTAGTATTTGAGACTCCACCTAAAATTACTGATACTCTTCTAATGCTAGTTGTGGGATCTCTGTCGAATTCACGCAAAATTCGTCATGCAATATTTCTTTGCTGCCTATGATTATTATTTTGATGACCATGCACATAATTTAAACCCTGACTTATAATTTGTTGGTGAACTCTTACAAATACTGAAGGATGCGGAGCTCTTCTAAAAGGAAATCTTTGCCTATATTCACGGGCTGCTGCTGCTGAACTTCCACTTACAAAGCCATTAATAAAATGGATATCCGCTATTTCTTGATTAGAAAACAAAAATTGCATTTTAAAAGATCACTTTTGCAAAATTAACATAATAAAATATGTAAATAAATTACATTCTTTCTTATACACAAGTCGTATTTAAAATAAAACGTGAGATTTGACATAATTTGATTCTTTTTTTTTATTGTTCTTTTCATGGCACACTATTTTTTGCGGGAGCATCAGACGTTCTTTACTTACCATTTGGAAGCTGTTCATGGATTACAGCTAATTTATCTCAAAAACTATGCATTTTTCGAAAAAAAAGCAGAATACAAAAAAGTTCCCAAGTCAAATGGGCAATCTAAATTTTTGGTTTTCAAGAGCTAGAGGCGTCGGGGGGGATAAAGAGTGTACCACCGCAGAAAATGTACTACCCTGTAGATATTGATAAACGTTAAACTACTCTTAACATTGAGTTTAAAGAGTGTAATATGTGTACTAAATTTGGATTTATTATTTTAAATAGTTTTGAAGATAAATTAAAAGAACTGAAAAAAAATTATAACTTTGAAACCCTGTATCTCCAAAACTAAGCGTTTGGCAACCTATGTTTATATGAACTTGTTGTCTTAATTTTAAAATCTCTATAGACTATTAAAGTCCTGCTACAAAAAACTGGAACACCCTATATATATGACCTATTTTATAATAGGTCATACGAGGTTTTCGATGCTCTAGTGCCCAATGTTTAAGGCCAACTTTTCAATTGATTTTAGAATAACTTATTGGGAAGTTTGAAACGATTGACTATCTTTTCAAGAACTTTAGCCCTTTGTGGGGGTCATCCGAAACTTCAATAATCATTATAAGATGTTGAAAATAGGGGGCTAACTTCACATTAGCATTGAACCTGAACTAAACATTATGTAATGTTCTTAAGAGTTGACAATTAGATTTTCCTATATTTTGCGACGTTAAACCTTAATAACCTTCATCCCTTTTATATTGAACATATTCGATTTATACGCATTCGAATCTTAGGTATGACAATTTCTTTACTAAACTAATACGTTTGCTGGTAACTATAGCCGTGCGAATACCAAGGGCGTACGTAATATTTGTATCACTATTACATTTTCGTTCAAGTTAATTCTTTAAACGCCCCATAGTTCTATTCTATAACCAATTATTATTATAAATGACATTACACGACTCTCCAGAAGTAATAGTGGCGTCACGTTAATTCTGAAATAAGGAAATATACTAAAAAAAATTTTTTTCTTTTACAAATGCCTACACTATCCTCAAAATGCGTTATTTGTACTACAGTATAATAGAGAATAAACTAATAGCTTCAAAATATTTTAATAGGTTTTATACCAGACCCCAAATAGGACACCTACCTTTCGGCTGGCTATATATTCCTGTCTTGAGCGCTTTCTACTCATCTATTAATGCTGTTTTATGTTAAAGCTTCAGGTCTTCCAGCTTTTGGTAAATTAATACGAGATATACTTTCTTCGCAGTCTCTTATTGTCCTGCAAAAGGTTTTGTAGCTAACATTTTGATCTTTGGGTACGTTTACAATTTCACGTTCGGGTTATGACCTATGGAAAAGGATGAATAAAATAGAATAATGAGTAATAATTATAATTGATGAAACTACCCCTAAAGGAGACGACGATAATGTAATGCATTTACTTCCCGCACTTTCGTAACAATTCGTGTAAATTGGTGTAATTAAACCCATAATTCCTTATTGCGTTATACATATATTTGATTTCTCTCTATTATTAGTTAGCTTTCTTATTAATACTTCAAATAAATTAAAACAATTTTTAAAACCTCTTAAGGTGCCAAATATTTAATGATTTTGGTAATAAATATTTTAGGCGTTAAATTTGGAAGCCTTCCTCCTAAATACCCGTAAACTCCTTATTTTGTGGGTTTACTCCTTTGACTACAAGGCACTTAGGATTAGTAAGTGCTTTACCAACATAGTAAATTTTGAATACTCCTAACTTAACAGTACGCTTATTTTAGGTAAAAGACGCTTTTATTAGAATACTTTTAACATTAACGTATAGATGACGATTGGTCGATTATCGTTAATTATGCAATGAATGTGTACTATTAATTCAAGTCATGATTTGAGCAATTTTTTCACATTGTTATTAACTTTTAAAGGAGTTTTTCACAGATATCTACTAGCAAACGACACATAAACGTTTTTTTTATGAAAAAATGAATTTAAATGTTCAGCACTATAAATTCCTGTTAATAACGTTTCATCCGCATAATCCTAAACCACTTTATTTAATTATATTCATAGGTGACAGTTTGATATCTTCACCATAAGTATTACACTGACTAATTTAAATATTACAGAATATGGAAGTGTATCAGCTGGCGAATCGATTTCTTATAAGAATTATACGTTTATTTAACTTTCATTAATTCCTTTGCGCCTTATTTTTATAGGAAGTATACCAGTACTACGTAAACATATAAATTATACAATTTCCTTCCAAAACTCGTTGAATAAAATACAGGAAAAGTTAATAATTTATCGCATATTTTCTTAAACGTTACCTAATTAAATTCGGTACCTATATGTTTTAATGCAATACCATTTTCTGCTTTCTACTTAACGATGTACAATTTATTTTTACATTAATATTCCGACATATATGCAATGGAATTTTGAAGATTTATATATAATTCAAACTAAACCAATCTGTTTTAATGATATATTAACATTTTATTGGCTTTTCTTAATATATCCTGTTGCACAAGATTTCTAGATCTCTTTTGTGCTAGATTTTTTTGCATAAATTTGTTGAAACTAAGATAAATTCTTATATAATTCTTAATCTTCTATGATTTAATATCGAATAGCTTTCTATGGACATCCAGTAAAATGAAGATAGAATACTATGAATAAATAAAGTAGTAAGGCAATTATGAAACTTAAAAAAAACAAACAAAATTCTAAATTAAACATTTTTTAATCATGCAAAAGAAAGTTCAAGTGCAAAAGTTCAATATTATGTGTAATTTTACAGGTGGCAGTGAAATTTATTCTTTTTATCGTTTCACTTTAAAAATAAGAATTAATAAGTATTGTCACTTTCAATCAGCATTCTTAAATAATTAAACCATCTGTCATATAAAATTGCACGTTTTTTATATAGAGTGCAGGAACTTAATTTAGTTATTGATTGTTAATGCTATATAAAATTATATTGTACATTAAGAGTTTAAACAGAAGATAATTTATTTTAGTTTAGTGCGTTCACACAATAATGATGTTATATAACACTTCTAAGTGTGAATAATAACTATAAGAGCATAGATATTTTTCCTTGGGAACTCATAAACCTTAATTTAAATATCGCTAATCTACATAATTAGATTATAACAATAGCAGTCAATTGCTAATTTCCATTTGGGTTGTTTTTCAAGTTAAAGACAAGAAATACTGCAAGTGTGTCTGGCATAGTTTTCTCATTAATCTGTTCTACGGACTTTGTTGCAAAAGAAAAAATGGTTAAAATTTTATTAAAAAGTAGCGTTATAAAAATTATACTCTACATAAAGACATAATCTAAATGCGTAATACAATAATTCGATTTTAAAAAAAAAAATGACAATGGTCATTTTTTAAATTTCTTATACAAAATTAATTTTTGACATTAATGAATCTCTAATCCAATTGACGTGAAGGAATGGAAAATCCAAATCCGTTTATTGAATGATTGATAGCTATTATAAATCATAAAACAGGCAATCTAACCGAAAGCATTGGGGATTAGTATGGCACTTTAAGGTGATCAACTACCGAGGAGTTGTTTTACAGTTATTAATTTAGTATTGAAATATGCGGCCTCTTATGTAAATTGCCCTTATTTTCATAAATATTATTTTCGAATCTTCTTATTTATTATCACATTACATATTGCAATCTAAAAACTACGCCCTACTCAACATAAAATAGTCGTCACTTTTGCAAATGCCTACTAACATAATCTTTCGCGTGGTTTGACCATGACGCCTTGTAAAAACTTGTTGTTTTTTACTGTTGTATGTGATTCGATAGGTTTGCATAACATGACCTCATGTTGTGTCGCTTGTAGTTTCTTGTTTGTGCTGCTAAAATGTCTAAAAAGCAGTCTTCGATGCTCTCCTTAGTTTGAATACAATCTGGTCACTCTTGCTACTCTATCTTGCCTAACGTTCAATTTATTTTATGTTTATTCTGTGGGTCAATATTAACTGCATCATTCGTTCCCTCAAGTTATCTATTATACTTTGTGAAGAATGATATTCGCCTTTCTAAATGTTTCCCGTTAATCAAATCAATGACAGGCACTTCCATATCTTACGAAAGAAAAGGTTCAATAAATTTTGACGGTATTATTAGTTTCTTCCTTTGAAAGCTATGTTAGCGGACATGAATTTATAACGGATTGATTACATAATACTTTATGTGCTTGTATATGATTGTCCAGAATTGAATGGTTGAGAGACCAAGTTTCAACGAAAAAGTATTTTATTTCATACTGTACTGTAATTGTCAGTTTTACGTCATACTCTAGTATACTGTAAAACGTTTTTACGGTATAGTAGCTTTTTACAGTATACTAGGGATTTTACCGTACTCAATTCAAAGGCAACTGCAGAAAAAATGTATTAACAAATTTTTAGAAAATAAACAGATACAGAATTAAAATTGAATTGAAAATAAGACAAAGTGAAATTCAACTGAAAAATAAGAGTCAAGGTCATTTTGGTATGTTTAAATTAATATTAATAGTACAACTTTCATTTCCATTAATTTGAATTGAAGGAATTTTCTCACAATCACACACTGTTGTGGATCGCGTGTCAGTGCCAATTTACATCAGTCTTTATACACGTATTGCCTTTGGAGCTGGATGTATTGAATTCAGGGCTTGAATTGCATTCAGATACAATTTCTGAAGAAGATGCTTCTTCTCGTCGTCTCGTAACAACTTCAACAAAGCTTTCTCCACCTTAAATCATACGAGCAATTTTATTTTTCCCTTCAAGGGAATCTTCAACATATTTTTCTGCGATGGTGATACTTTTCCATCCACCAAATCGCTTAAGAACAGAAATATCGGCTCCCGAATTGGCAAGGAGCGTAGAACCTGTTCTTCTGAGCAAATGTCCAGTGTAGGTTTCAGGGTTTTCTAAACCCAGAAACTGTGCGATACGTTTTGCCACTCCGCCAATTGTGTGGATTCCAGCTCTTTGATTGATTCACTGTCCATGCCTGTTGCCCAAAAACAGCTTACCATGTTCAGTATTTTTTGGACGTATATTTACATATTTTTGATATAGCTCCAAAAATTTAATTCTGTGTGCTTCTTTAATTACTGTGAATACCCGCGGCCTATTAGTTTTTGTTTGAGGAATAGTAATAACCATTTGAGAAGCAGTGATTTCTATATCGTTCAAAGACATTTCGTACAGTTCTTCTCTGCGACAGCTTCCAGCAACTCCAATCATGGAAACTACCTAAAAATAAAAAACGATTCCTAAATAATTTGCTCCCCAATTCATAAAAATGTTTACTCACTTTTGTGAGAAAATATTCTTTATCAGGAGCATTTCTTAGAAATTCATAAATTTCTTCTCGGCTGAGTGTTTTTGCTTGTTTAGCCTGATGACCAACTGTTTTATGTTTTAAAAATGATTTTAGCCTCGAGAATCTCGAAATGTCAATATTCTCAAACACGAGCAACATCGACTTCACCATGGAGTATTTGCTCCACAAAGAAGTACCACAATATTTTGTAGACTAAAAATTTAAAAAGTTTCATTACAAACACAATTTATACTTAAAATACCAAAAAATACTCACTAAATCATACAAATATATCATAACATCCTCATCAATTTTTTCTACATTATGTTGTCGTCGCCATTCACTAAACACTTCATATTCTATTTTATAACGCTCTTCCGACTTTACGGGAATAAGCTTGGGCGTAGCTTCTCTACATTGCAAACAAGTCACCTTAGCAACTTCTCAAACTATGCCAACCAGCGGTTTTTTTTGTTATAATTCGCGAATGTTTCATTGTTTAGACCACATTTTTGGCTTATTTTAAATAATTAAAATTTTATTTTCAGTATGAAATAAGATACGTTACGTCATTCGTCCGGTGAAAAGATATTACGTACTCATTGCGCAATAAAATTACTTATTCGTACGTAATATCTTTTTTACCGGACTAACGTAAAATACTATTCACCAAACCTTATAAAACCACTGCCTCCAAACCAGACTAAAAATCCATGTAATCTCTCTTAATCTGAAATTTGTTCTATTTCCAATCAGTCTAATTTTGAACAGTTATTATTTGTTAAAAATTATTATTAATTTTATTAAATACATAAATAAAAAGTTTACCTGGAATAGGATTAGAACTCAAAAAAAAAACTTATAATAAGTAATTATTTGTCCCTAAGTTTTCTGCTTCTACTTATTTCTCTTTTTACTTTACTACTTATCACCATTTCACGTGTCGGAATGGGAATTCAGCTCCGCTTTAATTTATTTTTTCCACCTTTTCTTGCCATGGTATTCAGTTGATCTAGAGTCTGTAGCTTTTCTATTCCATATTCTGACATTTAGTCTATCAACTTTTTTCTGAGATTTTCCTTTCTTTTTTTCTGTGGTCATTCCACTTTCTTTGTCAATTTGTCCTGATTGATTCTAGTGATGTACACGTTCCAGTTTAGTTGTTTCTTTCTGTTCATTTCTCCTCTACCGAGAGTTTATTCAGAACTGTTCTTATTTCCTCATTTCTCACTGTAGCATTCGGTTTTCTTTGCTATTATTTTTAGCTGTTCTGTTTATAGGATTAATTTTTGTTGCCGGTTTTCACTAGCTTAGGTTAATGAGGTGCATCTAATGCGTTGTGTACCGTCATATTCGTTTATGTTCCCATTTCTTTATATCTGAGGATTGTTTTGCTAAGCACGTACTATGTTTTTGTTATTTCTGTTTCCAATATTCTATCGTTTATTATTACGTTACCCAAATATTCATATGCCGTTACCCATGCTAGTTAATCCATACCATATACATCTTATTCGTCTTTTTCTGTTGTGTTCATCATCATTTTAGTTTCTTTTTCCACGTTCATTCAAAACATACTTTTCTAAATTAATACCTTATAATACCTTATACCTTATACCTTATACCTAATATTATATATATATATATATATATATATATATATATATATATATATATATATATATATATATATATATAGCGTTGCGTGCGTGTGCGTGTGCGTGTGTGTGTGTGTGCGTGTTCGTGTGCGTGTGCGTGTGGATGTGCGTATGCGCGTCTGCGCGTGCATGTGTGTGTGTGTGTGTGTTCAAATTTATTTACTATCTGAATAACGATTAATTTGTATTTTTATGTTTTAATAATGCAGAAAATAAACCTAATTTTGCACAACTTTTCTTTATTATGTTTCTTAACCTACTATCTTTTTAAGTTACCATCTATTATAGATGTCTATTAAGGTTTATCTGACATGAAGTTTTAAACCTCCATCTGGCATTATTATTGTTTTTGTTTTTACATTGCTGCCTATTTTGATTATGCTAGTATTGAAAAAGCGGTTGCATAATTTCCTAAAAAAATGATTATTAAAACTATTTGGTTTCTTTTAATTTCCACTCTGTAGGTAGGAAGGTCATGTATTGTTCCACACCAGATATTTTTGGGGTAAAAGGTTTAGTACATTAGTACTATGTATAAAATCATGTATAAAAGGGCGCGTTTCTGATCGCGCGCGCGTTGTGGGTGAACTCGTGCACGCCTATGTGCACGGGCGCGCGCGTGTGTGTGTGTCTGTGTGTCGGTGTGTCGGTGTGTCGGTGTGTCGGTGTGTCGGTGTGTCGGTGTGTCGGTGTGTCGGTGTGTCGGTGTGTCGGTGTGTCGGTGTGTCGGTGTGTCGGTGTGTCGGTGTGTCGGTGTGTCGGTGTGTCGGTGTCGGTGTGTCGTGTGTCGGTGTGTCGTGTGTCGGTGTGTCGGTGTGTCGGTGTGTCGGTGTGTCGTGTGTCGGTGTGTCGGTGTGTCGGTGTGTCGGTGTGTCGGTGTCGGTGTTCGGTGTGTCGGTGTGTCGGTGTGTCGGTGTGTCGGTGTGTCGGTGTGTCGGTGTGTCGGTGTGTCGGTGTGTGTGTGTGTGTTGTGTGTGTGTGTGTGTGTGTGTGTGTTGTGTGTGTGTGTGTGTGTGTGTCTGTGTCTGTGTGTTTGTGTGTTGTGTGTGTGTGTGTTGTGTGTTTGTGTGTGTTGTGTGTGTGTGTGTGTGTGTGTGTGTTGTGTTTGTGTGTGTGTGTGTGTGTGTGTGTGTGTTGTGTGTGTGTGTGTGTGTGTGTGTGTGTTTTGATGTTGTGTGTGTGTGTGTGTGTGTATGTCTGTGTGTGTGTGTGTGTGTGTATAGAAGGTGTAAGAGGTATATATTGATATAAGAGGTTATGCAATCCACATCGTTAAAATTTACAAACAGTTCGCATAATCGTACTTTCACCATTCTGAGATCGCAGCAACGCGCTACGGGTTTTAACTAATTTTTAGAAACGACAGCACATGTGCAAATTGTCTGCCTGTAATTTTACTAATATCTAGTTGCATAAAATGATTCTCTTCGGCAAAAAGTTGTCAATTATTAGACATCTCTTTTTTGCATTCTCACACATGTATTTTAAATACTATTTTATTTTACGTATTTCACATCCGGAATATTACAGGGTAGCGATAAGTCGGTTTATAAAATATTGTTATTATGTTGCAATTTATTATCACAGTAGGTATACCATACTATACTCAGTGACATGAATATTGCAACGCCAAGAATGGGTAGGAATTTTTTGATTAAACTTCACAGAAACGTTTGACTACTAAAAGGTAGCAATTGATTAAAATTCCATCCATGTGGATCAAGTGGTAATGGCTTATCTGACAGTTCGTTCAGTGTTTTCGAACAATTTTGTTTTCGCTTGTGATTGTTTGCTTTGAGGGTGTGATCATGCTTAGAGTACGCCAACGTGAAAATTGTTGCCAATTAAGCGAATTCGATAGAGGTGATATTATTGGTCTTCGCGAAGGTGGTTTTTCGTTTACAGAAATCGCAAATTGCCTTAATTCTAACCAAACCACCATCATGCGCTGCTACCAGGCATGGACAGGGAGAGCCAGGAACGCTGCAGAAAAGAAACCGGGGGGCACAGAAGAACTTATGGCAACAAGAGACCGATTCTCCGGCTCAACTGCCGATCAACGGTTAGCTAACTAATGTCGTCCTGTAACCCTTCGAACGGTTTACCGCAGAATCAGAGCTTTCGGCTTACAATCCCATCGGCCACATCTTGTATTACCACTAACGGCTCAACAACAACGACAACGTTTGGAGTGGTGTAGGTTGCGACTGCACTGGAAATAAGAGTGGCGTAGGGTGGTGTTCACTGATGAATTCCGATTCTGCTTGGGGATGCATGATGGCCGTATGGATCAGACGAGGTCGTGCGGAACGTCCCAATGTTGAATTTTCTGTTGCGAGGCATGTGCACCAAACTGTAGGGATTATGGTATAGGGTGCTATAACTTATGGGAGTATGTCACGTTTGGTATTCATCTCAGGTAATTTGAGCGCCCAACGATATATGGATGAGGTGGTAGAACCCCATATTCTTCCATTTCTTCAGCAGCTGGGAGACCCACTTTTGCACCAGGATAATGCCCGTCCCCATCTTTCAAGACGTTGTTTGGACCGATTTTCAAAGGATAATGTTAATCTCTTGCCATTTATACCCAGATCTCCCAACCTTTCGTCTATCGAGCATGTTTGGTACATTATGAGGAGAAGGAAGAATCATGCAGCATCTGCCGTAGACGCTTCAAGCTCCACAGCACGAATTACAGATTACTTGGGACACAACATCTCCAGAGTGAAGTGGAGGAGTGTAACCAACAGGTGGTGGTGGGCAACCCATTCTTAATAAAAATTATGTTTATATTTTGTTCCTTTTCTTTGAAATTTTAATTAATTGCTATCTTTTAGTAGTTAAACGTTTCTGCCAAGTTTGGTAAAAAAAAATCCTGCCCCTTCTTGGTGTTGCAATTTCCATGTCACTGAGTATATTATGTAACTGCTTTTGTAGTACATTTACAATAAAAATGGTCAACATACCAAAGCCATCTGCTACTGTAAAATACCGATAATACAGTTTAAAGCAGTTTAAATCTTTTTTTTAACGCTTATTTGAGTTTGTATTGCGAAACTATCATATAATATAATGAAAGATTACGTAAAATCGAATTATCTTAAAAAACATGTTTAGACATTTTTCATTCAGGTATTGAAAGAATTGAACGAATACTTAAATTTTACTTAGGATTTTTTGCGGTCAAATTATATGTGGTATTAAAAAATTGCATAGAATATAAATAATTTATAACTTTAAAATATGATAGTATTTCTGTATCTTTGAAAAGTGCAGCTGTTATAAACTATATGGTAAACACTAAAAAAATCTTCATCTCCCTGAATTTTGTCAGCTCGAGGAGAAATGAAAACAAGCCTACATATGAAGTTTGGTCATTCTGGAGTTATCGTGGCACACACGCGCATGCACGCTTCACGCACGTAATCCCCGTCTGCTAGAGCAACATTATCGTTGGGCGACGAGTAACGTGAAAGACTAGTTAGGTTAAGTAAAATTTGGAGCTGTGAGATAAATCAATATTATTTTTATTGTTGTTGCGAAGTGCTGTTAGCTCTTTAATACGCTTTTCATCAGTAATTTATTGTAATGATTAATATTTCACTGAGGTGACGTACATAAATCATAAGCAACCATTTTGAGTATTAATATGTCACTAATTGTATCGTAAATTACTACTAAATTTTTGTTTTACGGACTTCACTAAGAATGCCTATTTTTTAAATTGGGCTACAAGAAATTATCACGTTCTAAAATTTAAAGGAAAGGATTATCGTAAATTGATGTTTCCAATTTATGGAAAGTACTTAGAATTGATGATATGATTTTGTGGATTTTTGGACAAAGCATAAAGTTTTCATGAGCTTAAGTGGCCTTTTTACGTAAGCTAGTTTGAAACAGATTTTTTACTAAGTATTAAGTTGAGTGAATAATTTCCATCCCTGTTTATGGAAACAGTTTTGAATCGTGTTCATAACTTGTCTCGTTACAAATCTGGAGCAGGCCACGCCAGTAACATTGTAGGTGTCAATTTTTATGTTTTGCTCTAATAAGTACGTGTTTGTAAGGTTGTAAGGACTGAGCTAATTCGGAATACTTTTTCTGAATGTTTATTATTTGAAAATTGTGATGTTATATAGGAACTTTGAGGGTCAAAATCTAAAAGAACTCAAATCATTTTACTATTGTCTTTAGATTATAAACCCCATTTGTAAAAGAATCCCAGTAGCACTCAAGATACTATTTTCTACTTTTTTTTTACAAAGCTTTGTTGGTTCGTTTACTTTCTTAGATAAATCAGGAGCATCGTTTTTTTGGGAGTTTGATTGATTTAATGAATTTTTCGGACACTGCATGGAAACGGACTATGTTTCCTTTTGCAAATCGTAAATAAAGGTATCTCTTTTCTTTATAGAAACCATTTTTGTATAATAAACATTCCTTTACAAAGAATTATAATTATTTATTGGAATAAATATTAAACGTACAGCTATTAACGTTAGAAAAACTTATTTTGTACAATGTTTCAAGTGTAAATCATTAAATGATAGTAACCATTTTGATAAAACCTCTTGATGAACTAACTACTCCATGTGACGTAGAAAATGATGAATCGCTACATGCAGGAGCCAACTGTAATTCAGTACGTTTTAGGACAACATCTGGGGATTGTTGCTTGCACTGTTTGACGATGATGTCTGATTAAAAATCATTTTCGAAGTCGCCATCTTATTGTGAATGGTTTCTCCTATATATTCTTCTGGAGTAGTGTTTGATCGCCATTCTCCATGATTTTTGACCCTCCTGATATCCGCTCCACCCTCAGCAAGAAAAGTAGTTGACGTTGGACGTAGACAGTGTCCAGTGTAACCGTCTGGGTTGGGTAATTTCAAATAATGGGCAATTTTCTTCGACATCTTGTAGAAACTATGGAACCCCATAGGTTGGTTGCACTGTACATTTAGTGTTCATGTAAAATATGAACAATCTTGAGTGATAAATATGTTTTGGACGCAAGCTTAATATCTCCTGTACTACTAAAGCTCATTAATTCCTCCCATTTCTGTCATAACGGTGAATATACGCTTCTTCCTTGTCTTAGTGTCATGGAGGGTGACAACCAAAATGGAGCCGGTATCCTCGATATCCTTCACATTTCACTCCTCGCCATTTTAATTATAAGAAAAGAAAAGTATAGCCAGGCGCTTCTGTCAAAGATTTTGACACATCATCCTGCGATAGAATTTTTGATTTTATTGCTTCATATCCCTCGGTTTGGCGCTTTAAATATAAATGTTACTTCCCATAATTCGATATATCGACGTTTCCTTTCACTCTCAACGTACTTTTCAACATAGAATATGTCACCCCAAAGCGTGGAAGATTTCATTCTTTCAGCCTGTAATCAAATATAAAGATAAAACTGCAAATAAATATATGCATTCAGTAAAACTAACCTTTTCATGAAAAAAAGCAAGCATAACTTCTTCGTTGATATCCCTTACATTCTTTGATCTCCTAGAATTGAAAATATTGTAGGTCTTCCCATATTTACGTCGTGATTTCAAGGGTAATAAACTAGCAACAGTTTCAAGCGCTAATACCGATATTTCAGGATTATTTTCATTATTTATTTCCATTTTGACGCGATAACACATGACAAAATTTTTGTTTATCTATTTTTGTGTAGTTGCTGTAGTGATGGAAACGGCAATTTGGTCCTCGCGTTGTCATGTTTTTTTTAAATCATTTCTTATAAAATTTCCATCTAGTGTCCGAAAAAAATGTGTGTTATTCTTAAGGAAAAGTAGGTTTTTCTTTACTCATCACGTTTCTAATCTGGGCTGCGCCTCGATTAGAAAGATCGCGAATCGTAAAGAAGAACTATACTTTTCTTTACTTATAATACAAATAACTATTAATGTATGATTTAATTTGAACAAAAATTATTCCTTTTTTTTCAATAATAGGTTTTACGTATGTGTACTGCCCTGGCCCAAATGAATTATCATTACAAAATATACAATTTAACATACTACAGAATGAACAAGCTTTAACAACAATATTGCTGAGGTACATGGATTCATGTCTGAACTTTCATTATTTAATTCTCATTTAGAAGATTCGCTTGATCAAAATTTATTCTTTCATCAGCTTCTACCGCAGTTTTCAAGAATCTGTAACTTTTGTTGATGATTAAGCGATATGTCGGTACGTCACCTTGATCTTTTATTGAGATACGATATCTAACCCACGTTTTTAACAAACCATATGGTGGTGCAGGCTCTACTAATAGGAAAAGCATTGGAACACATTTTTTATGGATACGGTCCCCCAACCTCTGAGGATTTTGATTAAAAGCTAAATTTAGTCATTCTTGTAAGTAAACCTTAATTAAAAACTTGCCTCTTGCAAATTGGACCTTAACAGGTCAACTGTGTCTTTGTAGCTTTGTCATATTGATTGAAAGCTCTACACCAAAATCTTTTTCTGCGGATTTTTTTAGTGTCTTGAATCGTGGTGTTCTAACATCACGGCTTGACCTAATGTTGGAATTACCATCAATTTCTATTTCTTCGTCCTACGTGATACTAATAACTATATAATTAATCCATTTGTCTAATTTGTATGATTTGTGTTATTCTTCTACCCGGTTGTTTTTACAGGTTAGCAAATGCATTTTCAGTTAAAATGTTTATGTTCAAATATTTTTCTTTATTAAAATAATTAGTAAATAACAAAAATGTATTTAAATTAGTACATCATTGTATTTTTTCTTTTTTTTTACTATTTTTACCGTTCCTGTGTTACTACTATACATGACTCCGCCAAGGATTGTTGAAAATTCTTGAAATAGTGGTCAAGATAGGACCAGCCTTTGTATATAACCAACATGCAAAATGCAATTAACTCTGCAGCCAACGAATAGTCACGTATAATAGTCATGGATATATGCTCTATGTATATATTACTATATATTGCTTTAATCAGTTTCGTATAGCATTTTATGGAATACTGTAATAAAATTTGTACAGTAATACATCTCGTGTCAAAATATATACATACCTACATACTTTGTATCATAAGTTCACAAATAATTTTTTAATTAATCTGTTTTGACATTTTAAAGGTATACTGTCATTTTTTTTTTAACCGTTATTAATATCACATTCACACAATCTAAGCAAAACAAGTTTTCTATTGCAACCACAACACATCAAACTTAGAACTAAATCTTATATTGTAATATTATCTCAACTATTTGCGACTAAATAGTTCATAAAGGGTGGTTAATGGGAAAACAAACAGATTATCAATTATCGATGGTGAAATAGTTTAGTAGACTTCAATTTGTACATTAACCTTATAGTAACCAAAAAATACCAAACTTAGAAGCAAAATTGTAATACTTCTAAAATTTCAGATATTTAGCGCACTCCACTCTGCGCATTGTGCTCTGTATAAAATATTGACCAACATTGGAACTCTACCGCTAAAAATTAGCCTGTACTGCGCGAAGTTTCCTGTTTTAGCGAAAAAATTATTTTTGAATGTGCAATGTCCACAATTTCGACTAAAAATGCCTAAAAAATTCAAGATGTCGTTTAAACCTTTATTTCTTTGAAAAAATATACCGGGTGGGCCTTTGAAAACTTACAATGGCAATACTTTTTAAACAAAAAAAAAATACGGTTTCTATAACAATCAGGGCGAATACAAATGACGTATTTTTCAAACTACCCCCACTCCCCCCTTAAGCCCCATCCATACCGAGTTAAAAAGCTTAAATCACAATACCTCACTTGTGATAACTCTCTGGAAAGCTTGTTAAACATGCTAATCGTGGAGATCACAAAAAAGTAGAGTTAACTGAAAATCTAACCTCAAATTTGAGGATAATTCTTGGAAAAGTTACAAGGACTATTATCTTTTACACAAAGAGAGGTATAAGGTTCATCCGCAGTGACTTAAACATCTTAAATGGCAATACTCCACTTGGGGCACCTTTATGGAAAGCTTATCCAAAATGCTAATGGTCTTAAGCAAAAAATTGGTAGAATCTAATACTAGTTTAAATTCCAGAAGACTTTTATTTAAAGAAAAACAAGTACACTATAGAAAATAATTACAATAATTGTTCGAAGTGACGGGCATTTTGTTCTAGACAGAAGTACAGACGACTTTCAAATTCTTGCCTAACGTTATGGAAAATGTCTCTTGGAATGGTCTGACACGCTTCTATTATCTTCTGGCCCAATTCGTCCAAGGAAGCTGGTTGTGCTTTATACACTAAAATGTAACCCCACAGCAAGAAGTCCATTGGAATAAGGTCTAGCGACCTTGATGGCTACTCAATTGGAGCTACTGTCGCAGATAAACCTATCCAACCACTGTCTCGTATTAATAGCATAATGAGGAGGTGCTCCATCCTGTTGAAAATGCACAATGTCTACATTAAGAATTAAATTCCCTTCTAACTCCTTTTGATTTTCAGTTTCATGCACAATTAATGGCTATTAAATTGTTAAGCATCTGCACGTATACCTAGCTGGTTAAATTATCCTCGACAAAAATGGCCCTAATAGTCGGTCTCCCAATATTCCCGCTCAAACAATAAGTTTCTCAGGATTCTAGTTGTGGCCTTCTAAAAAATGATGTGCGTTCTCATCACTCCAGTAGCCATAGCTTTGCTTGTTTACATGGCCATTTAAAAAAAATGTACATTCATCACTAAAACAGATGTTTCTAGTCAATGTGGGTACTCTTTGAATTTTGTCCGTCATTGTTTTGCAAAACTGAATTCGTCGATCGGGATCATCGGCACCAATTTATTGTAACATTTTCATCTTGTACGGGTGAAATTGATGCATTTTTAATACTCTTCTGACAGATGTTCGAGATATACGCGTTATTGATGCCAACTATCGTGTGGATATATTTGGATTAACAGCAACCTGACCATGAACTTCTACTTGCATCTCTTCGTCCAAAACTCTGGGTTTCTGTCTCCTTTATTTGCAACAGATCCTGTTTCTTGGAATTTTCATACCAAATCTCTAAGATAAACATGACCTACGTTTCTGTCAGGAAGTCTTTCATTAAATCAAAAGCTGTTCTTAAATAGCACATCTCTTGAACACCATAAAGAAAAATAATTTCAATTCTTTCTTCCACACTATAAACCATTTTTGAAAACTCGAAAAGATCAGATGAAAGTAAATGAGTAAAAAATTGACATTTTGTTAAAAACAAGTCTTCTTTAACACCTAGGTAATTTTCTGAAATTTACGGGTACCATCTATCATCTGGTTCATTTTTAATTTTTCAAAATGACTTACAGAGTGGAAGAAAGAATTTAAATTATTTTTCTTCAGAATGCGGTGCTGAAAAAATCTGCTATTTAAGAGCAGCCCTTACTTTTTTAGTCATATGGGAAGCTTAAGGGGGTTAAGGGGTTTTTTATTCCCTCCGGTTATTACAGAAACGGTATTTTTTCATCTCTTTTTGTTTAAAAAATATTGCCATTGTAAGTTTTCAAAGACCCACCCGTATGTATCATACATGATCCATTGCCAAAAACGTTATTTTATAAACACTGTCAAACTTTCTTATAACTGAGAAGTACGGAACTTGAAAAAGTAATAATTGTCTTCTTTTAGATAAAAATGAAAACTGCATTTTGGACACTGTCAGAACGATGTGAATTTAGGCAGCTTACATCTTTGTCTTTCACTATTCTACAATGCCCACAGTAACTGTCCATCGAGTTTTACAGATTTTTTCAGGAATTTGTCTGCCTATCTCTCTTCGCTAAAGGAACCAGTACACAAACAATGTGCAGCATTGACCCCAAGATATGCGAGTTTCATAGGATTTCCAATTCCTCTTTCAGAGAGACAGCGTTGATGAGAAGCCAAGCACTTACTGGTGTTATGTCGGGAAGATGGCGAAATAGTTTCATGTGCCACTGTTTTGGTCCTATTTTGATTTTATAACAGTCGGCGTTCAGATTTTGCTTTGTTTATCTATTATATCATTCAATTTTTCCTTTTGGTAGCTCTCCAGTCCAAGTTGACAATAAGAAAGCGGTCTTACCTATCCAGGGAACAGATAACATTTTCAAAATCACAAACGTATTCAATTGATGATTCGCAGTCCAGTTTATTTGCAAAACCTTCCTACGGTAATTTAGAGTCTGCATGCGATTGCATCTTACTGTTCCTGAGAATGTACTTTCTGAATTAATGGTACCGCCTTTTGGCATCACAATTTTGGCACAATTACGCCCTCAGAATACGAAAACACTATGATCATGACTTTTCTGGCTGAAGGAACTGTTTTGATTTTCTTCCTCTGTGGAAAGTGAACATGACGCTATTCCATCGATTGTCTTCCGGCTTAAAGTGATGCACCCACGTTTGACAATCTGGGACAAGAAGGCCTCCCTAGCAGCTTCGAAGCGTTGCAACGAATTAAAAGGAATATCTTTTCTTTGAGATTTGTGATCGACAGTAAGACACCTAAGAACCCATCTTACACACACTTTTCTGTATCAGAGATCATTGATAATCGTATCCACACTTCTTTTGCTTACCAACAGCTTCAGAGCCAATTGTCGAGTCGTAATGCGTCGATCCTCTCGAATGACATCAGCCCGCTGCAACATGTCAGGCGTGACAGCCGTGGAAGGTATTCCCACCCGTGGAAAATCTTAGAGCTCTGCAACACCGCCCTCTCACGCTTTCACCCCCTGCGCCCAGAGACCAGCGGTCCTCCTATCAACTGCAGATGTTCCTCAAACTTTGCACAAACGTTTCCCACGGTCTTGTTCTCTGCCACGAGAAATTCAATCATAGCACGTGGTTTATGACGCATGTCACTAACAGACGCAATTAATAGATACCTCACTTACGCTATCTGTCGGAAGAAAATGAGACTTTGAACACACACGCGACAAACTTCAAGTAAGTCGCACCTAAATTTGTACATTTTTCATAAGTGTTTTCACTGCAAAATATGATGCAAGATATGAATTATATGTATATTACCAATATAATAATATATAAGGATGTCACTGGAATTAAATATATCATTTTATGCTTAAATTCATCAATATATTTAAATCTTGCAAAACGGCTACTTTATTTTGATGTAGAAATTTATATGTTGCATACATGAGTAATATCAATCTAAGTCGAAACTTCCAGATCCTTTCAATTTTTTCCTTAACGTAGATCGTTTCGCTTTTCTAGCGCAAGTTGCACTGTCCCTTGATTTTTTTGTAAATCTGTTAACGTTAACAAAATTGCTGACAAGTGGAGGTGGTCGGTACGTTGAACTGACGCAGCAAAAAAAATCCCACAAGAGTGAAACACCTGTTCAAGCAAAGGTTACGAACCCTAATGAGGCAACACAAACTAGATGTAATACATCTAGAAATGAGAAAGTATTTTATAAAGTTGTTGTGAATACTATTGCGACGTAATCTAAAGGTAACGAACTAAAACGTGTAAAGTTATTCCGCAATCATAAGTAACAGGTGTAAATGTCAATCACTACTGGAGATGGAAAAGTATTTCATGTGATATCAGCAAGGTTAACAACAGGTGTTATTAGACATTCTCAGTAAACGCCAGTAAAGATAATGCAATGTATGCGTCTGTATGAACTGAGATTCTTGTGAATACTATTGGAACGTATTCTAAAGGTAATGAACTAAATCGTTTGAAAGTGTTCCGCAATCATAAATAACAGGTGTAAATATCAATCACCCTACTAGACGTGGGAAAGTATTTCATATGACATCAGCAAGGTTAATGATAGGTGATAATAGATATTCTCAATAAACGCCAGTAAAGATAATAAACAAAGTGCAATATATGCATCTGTCTGAACTGAAGTTTTTGTAAATACTATTGCAACGTAATCTAAAGGTAATGAACTAAAGTGCGTGAAAGTATTCCGCAAGCATCAGTAACAGGTGTAAATGTCAATCGCCCTAACAAACAAGGGAAAAGTTCATAAAAGTGAAATCAGATACCAAATGTTACATACGCATACATCAAAAATATAGCTTTTGAACTCATTCAAAAACATCCAAATAAAAACTAACTAAACGGAATTTTTTTTAGGCTTAAAAGCAATTTATCGTTGTTACAGTGTTATCTTGTAAGACTTAAACAGTTAAAGAATGCTTCAGAGAAAACAGGTAGATTCATGTTTTAATGACAGGCTACTTATAGGAATTATAGTCAATATAGCAAACATCAAGCACCCTCTTATTTTTTTACGAAAGGCACACAGTAGTTTTGCACCAAAGATTAAATTAATGTTAAGACAATCGATGCTAAAGATGAATGTTGTTTTAGCGGCAATTTCATTCAACTTCGAAATCATGGTATTGAGTTGAAGAATTTTGCCATACAAAATTGTCATTGATATTGCTACCAATTTACTTCATAACAGTAAATCATACTGTAGTCAATGTTAAAAATAATGATGAGTATTGCTTCCCGTATTAAGAGAAAATCAAAATAGTGTCAGGAAACCTATAATTCTTTCAGTACTTTCTACTAGATATCATTCCGCGGGTTCTGTTGCTGACGCTATTAATGCAAAAAACAATACTGTTTATCATTTCACATGGTTTAAAAATATGTCGGCTCTTTTCTCTAAACTATGGAATAAGGAGCATAAGAAATTTATTTGTTATCGATGTCTGAACCATGTTACTTCGATTACATGCAACAACAACATGTCACTCACTGTCATCAACTTGCTCTGCCAGGGTGCCTACCGAAGCAGAAGTGTTTCTGCAGTTCAAAAATTTCGCTTCTCAGAAAAAGGTACTTTAATAAAGGTTAAGATTCATTAACTTTTAATGAAGTAGATAGAATCTTAGACGATATGAATTTACTCAGTGACATGCCACTTAGAATGTAAGCATTTATTATGGGGTGATGATTCATTGTGTATTTCGACAAATGTTAAATCTACCTTAGAAACTATTAATTCTGCTTACAAAGACGCTTTATTTATTATAAGTGAATGTATTAAGCAACATATTATACTACTTACAAGTGCGTCGATATTTTGATTGAAATATTGTTAGAAAAAAGCATCACCAGTTTCTACTGTAGGAAAACGAGGAGCACCTCAAAATTTACTACTGGATATTATAAAATATTCATAAAGGTGAAACAAATACAAATTCTTGCTTGGGGTGGACACGTGGACCAGATTCGGGAATATGGTCGTCAAGTTATTTAAATGATTATAGAAGTGCTTTAGGTTTACCATATAAGATAATAAAATTTTAGTAAAACATTGTTTATGTAATATTTAGCGAACTAAAATAAAATACATTTATTTTTTGTTTCGTCTAAAAGCTACATCCTCTGATACAAACTATTCCTATGGCTATATAAGTAATTTATTTCACAAATTATAATTTAAAGGTCTACTTATAAAACAATATCGTCTTTATTGCTCTATGATATTTTATCTAATCCCCTCCAATTTGCGAATAACTTATTATTCTTGGAGCAAAGCACTTTTTCCACCAGGTACACTTCAGGATACTTTGTTTTCTGTAATTTGTATTCATAACACCCTCCAATACATGTATTCCTTTCATGCCTTCCCACATGTGTGTGGTGGGGTTAGAAATGTGAACTTGCACAATCTTAAATAGTTCACTAGAGCAATTGGGTGTGTATTCTTCGGCGAAAATACTTTTAAATTTACTGATTCGTACTATGTCACCCACACAATATCGATTCCTATCGAATGTTTTTATGTGAGTGTAATCCTCCAGCTTTGTATGATCACCAACATATGTGGGCTTCATTCCGATAGTTATATGCTTACGATTGTTATAATCCATCGTTACAGTATCAATTGTATCAACCCATTTGTATTTAGCTTGTAGGATAAACGTTTTATATAGAACACGCTTAATGGTTCTGATAACATGTTCTGCAATTGCAGCCATCTTTGTGCTTTATGTGGAGTAATGATTGACTCCATAACGCTGCATTAGTTTAGTAAAATGCTCATTGTAGAATTCTTTTCCTGCATCTGTCTGCAAATTGGTAGGTGTCCGACCCTTTTTGAAGAATTTTTTGCATAGCCTTGGTAACTTCTAGGCCCGTTTTCGTTTTTAATCTTTTAGTTCACAAGTATTTCGAAAAACAGTCGATGACCACTAATATGTACTTATAGCCCTTATTTAGTTTGGTACGTATGTTAACTGCTGCCAAATCTGCTTGCCAAAGGTCATAAAAACCCTTAATTATGGTTCGTCTTCGTTTAAAAATGTTTCATGCAGGTCTGCGCAATTCGTTGACGAGTTTTTTGACATGGCACTAGTTTATCTACAATTTCTTTAATTGTATATAGTTTTTGCTCTAACACTAGATAAGTGTTAGAGTTTCCTTTCAAAGCTTTCTGAACTGATTGTAAACAAAAATCAAGGTATTCTTTACTGATAGCATCACAATCTTCTTGCGGGTCCGTCAACTGTATCAAACGCTTTCCACCCAAATTGAACTTTATTGATAAATAGTATTCCTTAATGATGACATCTATGGGATTGCCGCTGTGTCTCTTATTCTCGATATCAAATTGATTATCATTAATCAGTTTAAACTGAGGGGTTAATTTCTTGAATTGATACTGTACATATGAACGTCCAAATTTGTCAAGGGGCATTTTAGTTATGATATATCGACGTCAATGCATTCTTATTTATACTGTTTAAAAAGCGACTGGTTGACTTTAATGTATCCATCTTCATATAGTTCTATAACTGATATTATGTCATTTACGATACCTTTATTTTCCGCCAATTTTTCTGCCCACAATATCTCTAGGTCACGAATTAGTTCTTGTATCATTCCAATGTTTATATTCAATCGGTCTGTTTATTATTCCTTAAAAAACATAACTCCATTTCCTGTAGTTGTGTGCGATGATGATAGCAAGGGTTTGATCACTTGTGTATACTTTTTGCTGCGGCTTCCTCGAATTTTCCCACTTACATCATAATCTCGCCTTGCAACAATCGTAGCTTCTAAAATACTTTTATAACTTTTTATATTTTTTGAATTTACTATATTTAAATTTGGTTCATTCATAATAAGCAGATCATATAAACCTGGAGTCCCTTTCTATGTGCCGCCTTTAGTAATCATATTTTTTCCTGTAATTGTAACGGGCGTATTACCAATTGCCCATTTGTCTGTTTTTATATCATAGTGGACTCCATAACTATGATCAATAGCACCTTCATGATCCCTCATAATACGTTCAACGTATATATGGGGTAATTCATTGCATTGTTGGAGAAATTCTTCTGTGATGGGTTCATTACGGGTAGCTGAATCATCTGTGGCACTAAGAGGTTGTTCTTCTTCTTCCTCGGTATTAATTTCTCCTACCACAGATGTACCTAAGAAATATGGTGTACGAAGACCTGGAGGAGGAGGATTTAAAAAAAACGGAAGTTGAGCTAGTGGGATAGTAGCACCCTTTCTTGAATCGTCTAATGACGGTGAAGTGAAGCCTAGAGTCCTTGAGCTAGCCGGCTATTGGGGGTAGTAGCGGGCTTTCTTGGAAATATAAACATGGGTGATTTTTTGGGTTTAATGTTAATGGGCTCCTTTTTAGTTGTTTTTAATTTTTTTATCTGTATCGATTATGTTTACTATTTAAGTTAGAGATTCTATTAGGGGCTCATAAGTACTTTCAAATATTCTTTCATTATCAATGAGGGCAGTTTTAAGACTGTTGTACTTCTGCTGTATTAATTTACGATCCTGAATAGTTTTTTTCTTTAATATGATCTCCCTGTTATCCAATACAGCAGAACGAGTTCACTGAATAGGTACCTGAACACATAGCTGTTTACACTAAACAGATAGCTGTTAATACCTAAACGGATCAGTAACTACTAAACTACTGAAAACAGTTTAAGGTATTATATATTCATCAAACCATTTCCTATAGCAACCGTTATTAACTTCGGCAACCTTGTTTATGACCACGAAACCAAACGGTTCTACCCAACACTCTGACCACATGTCACGAAACAATTTCATGCTTGTGATGGGACTTATATAAACCTCACACATGTTTTAGGTTTAATTCATCTTGCTCAAATAATATAATTAGATTCGCATTATTACGAACTAATTGCTTTGGAATTTTACAATTTTCACAAGCAATATCATCGAAAATAAAAATAGAGGCGATTTTACACAATTAGGCTCAATCACATCTTGATTACTACTGAAGGTAAAGTAACCTATATCCTTCATTGGAAGTAAGATTTCCTGTAAAATTTTGCACTTGTTTTGATCCAATGACGTAGAGTATACGTATACATGTTTCAATTTCAAACCATTTTTCTCAGTAATCAGGCTGATCATTGTGTTTGTTTTGCCGCATTTGAAGGGGATGCCTATGATACCACGTATACCATTAGGAATTAAATCACCATATTTTGTAGTAATAGATCTTTCATCTGCGTCATGATTATGAATTGGAAGTTTTTGTTTCTGAGCAACTACTTTCATCGTTAGTGATTGAAATAAAACTAAACGAATAATTACATTTTTATTTATATACTAGACACACAGAGTACATATTACAATAATTATAATTTTTTCATTTCTTCACTGAGTGGGCTGTACTCACAATAGCGTCATGTAGAATAAGACCATAGACTACGATTCCATTATCGAAAGCTGTAAGAGATAAATAAGAGATTCCATTTCCAATTTGATGTCTACTGTTGAGTTTTTGTATGATTCATTTTGTCGAGCGCAGTTCATTACAAATACTGGAAATGATTTGAATTCGGAATAGTTGAATAATGCATCTTTATCATCTTTAAAATATACAGTACTGGAAAACTATGTTACTGTTATTGTTATTATTTAATTATCGGGATGATACTGTAAATGTTTAAAATGTGGTCTATTGTGCTGTAGACAGTGTTCATAACGATCAAGCAAATTTTGAAACATATTCTGGAACATAGGTTGCTTCAGAGTCCTGAAAAACGAGACGATCTTCTGACGTAATGCAGGTACAATTTTGGGTGGGTCTGGACAACTGAAAATTTTCTCCTTTAACATTTCCTACACATAAGCATCAGGTAGTGTCAGATCGGGAGAATGTGAAGGGTAGGGGAACTCAGTCCCACAGTAAATGATACGTCTTGGAAAGGCCAACAATTGTGCACAATATTCAACCTTGACATGCCTATCTTACTCCGTCGATCGTTGTCCAACCTGTATTCGGTACGGAAATCCACCTAAGTCGAAGTGATGTATTGCTGATGTTTAATTTCAGGGATGTTCGTCGAAGACTTCGCTTTGCTGACTGCAACACCTGATTGATTACTTGTCCATGAGTTTCATTTGTGGACACAGTTACTGGCCTACCAGGCCTTCCCTTCCGTTGACACACTACACTACTCTTACGACGAAATTTTGTAACGACATAGCATAACTCTGTTACTTGGTGCCGGATTATTGCACGATATTGTTCCGCCACTAACTTTAAACTCGGCCCGCCTTGATAACCATTTGCGTACGAGCGAAAATAAAATTCCAGTGTGAACACTTTTTCCTCCGTCGCGAGACCCATTGTCACTTCCAACCACAGAGCACAACTTTCGTTACACAACTAGCAATACAAAATGGTGATGCAACAACACGCATACACACAGGCATGCGCATGCGGGCTGCGCGAAAGACAGTACTGCATAGTTGAGTTGATCGGCCTATTTCCACAGTTTTTGCTTTTTAAGGGCGACGTTTCGGAAACGGGCTCTGCTTGCATCGTCAGGCTTAGTCCTAAGAAGGACTGTTTTCGCACTTGAGTCGAATTCATGTTATTATTTTTGCTCGAGCACTTGGCTACTCTCAGATTCGAACTTGGTACCTTTCACTTACTAGTCTGACACCTTTACCTCTGAGCCACTGAGTAATCCAATATATACTTTTTAGAACTTATATACACAGGTATTGATAAATCTGGAACACTTTGACCGGGAAGCCATCTCACTTGAAAAATCTGGGACACTGGAACTGTGGCAGGATCTGTAACAAACAAAATACACCCACGTACCACACAAAATTAAAAAACACCGAACGCGTTTCGATAGCTATCAGCGGTCGATTAGGGCGGACTAAGGAAAATTTCTAACATTTACACCATCAGCGAGTAACTAATCTGGTGAAAGTGAAAGTGAAAGTTATAAAAGTTTAATGAATTCTGAGTAGCCTAAAGGTCCTTGATCATCATTATTCATTAGAATTTGTTTGTTTTGAAGATCTTTATACTTTCATAACAATCAAGTACGTGCTTATTACTAACATGTTTGATTAATGATATCCCATATCATTATCTGCTACATGATTCTTATCAAACATATGTAGGGCTACGGCAGACTTGTCCCAACGTTTGTATTTTATATCAGCTAAATGTTCTTTAAAGCGAATTTTGATAGGTCGTTTAGTTTGCCCCACACATATTTGTTCACAATTTTTACAATTAATCTTATAAATTCCCGACCTATCCTGCTTATCCACTTTATCTTTTGGATTGCCTAAAAGAGTTTGAAAACTATTATCTGAAGTGGTGACTGTTTTCAAATTAATTTTGGAAAATATTTTAGGTAGACCTTTTGTATAAGCGGGATAGTTTGGTAACTTTGCATACTTTGTTTCTATTTGTTCTCTAGCGTTACCAAATGTAGTTACGTTCTTAACCCTCACCCTATGTAATTAAAAATTATTATTAATTTTATTAAATACATAAATAAAAAGTTTACCTCGAGTAGGGTTCGAACCTACGACCTGTACTTTGCTAGAGTACCGCGCTACCAACTGCGCCACCAAGGTTCAAGCCCCAATCGATGCAAATTTTGTCTTTATGTATGTAGAACTGATAGAATTTACATCAGTTCTACATACATAAATCTGTTAATTTAAGAAAATTTTCCACTTCTCTATCGTCCAAATGGTTTCGTTTTAAAACATCTTCTAAATAAACTAAGGTTTGATCTATTGGAACGCTCGGAAACAGTAAACAAACGTCGAATGAGACTAAAATTTCATTTTCTGTAAGTTCAATGTTTTTAAATTTATCAATAAATTCATACCAATTTGACACACTGAAGTTGGGCTGTTGGTAGGAGAGGTTATGAAATTTATTAGATAACCATTTGGACAACAGACAAGTAGAAACAATGGGTCGCATAGCATTACCTGGTTTATGAATCTTAGGCAAGAAATACATTCTAGGTAGCACCGGATTGGATACCGTTAGTCGAAACCTAAGAGAGTCATCCACAACTCTCTTAGATGCTAATAAAACCTTCCTAGTTGAAGTAATTATTTTAGGAAGAGGATCTTTGGTAATTACTGAATAAGATCCTGAACTTAAGAGTTCTTTGACTGAAGCAAAATAATCCTGTTTGTTTAAAATGAGTACTTGATTGCCTTTATCTGCTTTGATGTAAAAACAATTTTTACTTTTGAGATCTTTTACAATTCGAAGTTCTGAATGATTTAAATTAAATTTTGACTCCTAGTGGTCATTTTCCGAAATTTGAATTTTATTGGCTTGTCTAACGTACTTTTTGCAATTTTCATCCAATGATTTAATCGATCTTTCTATGCCTACTATGATTTTATCCAACGGAGGTTTGTTAACATTTCAAACCTTTATTTAACAAATCTATTTCTTCTTTGTTAAAAGTCTGAGATGATTTGTTAATAACGATATTTTCGTTTGTGGCATTACCACTCTGCTTGTCTTGTTTGTTGGATCTACATGATTTTGACAATTTCTTCTGATGTATAAATCTTTTAGCAATAACTTTATGATCAATGACCTCATCCAAGTGATGCAAAAAAGTAATCCACTCATCAAATTCGTTAGCATTTAATCCTGTTACCAGTTTTAAATGTATTCCATAAGCCTCTAATTCTAACTTCGTTAGTTTCGAACTATGACATTTAATTTCTAAATCTAACCATTTCCGCTTGGAAAATTCAAGCGACTTTTTAGCCCTATATGAATTTGAATTACTAACAACATTAATAAAATTTGGAAAAACATCTAACCTACGGCAATCTTTTATAAATGTTATGTCAATATTAATTAAAAATATCTTAGTCTTAGTTTTAAAATACCTGTTCCTCAACTTTGACCGGGAGGCCATCTTACTTGAAAAATCTGGGACACTGGAACTGTGGCAGGATCTGTAAACAAAATAACCACGTACACGAAATTAACGCGTTTCGATAACTACGCTATCATCATCAGCGGTCGACTAAGTCGGACTAAAGAAAATTTGTAACATATATACCACAGATGGTATATGTTAGAAATTTTCTTTAGTCCGCCCTAGTCGACTGCTGATGATGATAGCGTAGCTATCGAAACGCGTTCGGTGTTTTTTTAATTATGTGTGGTACGTGGGTGTATTTTATTTGATACAGGTATTGAAAAATATTATCGCGGGTCTGACTTATAATAAGTAAAACAAAGACAGTACAATCAGTTCACGTGCTAAGTGAGACAGAATACACAACAAACTAAAAGCGCTGATGTCATACATGCGCCTTTTGAGTAGATTAGTATCAATGACACATTTAATTGCTACTGTCAACGAGACTTGAAAATCAGTGTTTTTGCAAGTCCCGAATTGTATGTGTTTGTCCAAATTATTTAGTTAATTAATTATAGTAAAGTTAATAGAGCATATAAGCTCTTTATTATATTTTCAAAATATATACTTAAACAAATTCATTAATTTAATTAATTATATTTTTATGTCATAGTTTTGATATTAAGTATGTAATTGGAAATAATAAAAAATGTAATGAAGTTAAAATTTGTCCTGTTAAAAAACCTTTAACTGGTCTAGCTCATGTTAATATTAAAATGGTTACTAAAAATGATCAAATTAAGATTTTATTTATTGGATAAAATGAATTCCTTTGGATTTTTTTTAAATTGGTAATAAAATCTTAATTGATATGAGAAGTGCAATTACTCCCCCGAACTGAATTTTATCACAGATTGGGTTACTGTGTAAATGTTAATGTTCTTGTTTATAGCTCTCGTACTTACGAGTAGTAACCATGTCATAAATTGGCAATTACAATAAACATCGGTGTTTGAGGTATTATCATTTAATGTTTAAGTGTAAAGTATTTACTTAATAGTTTCAAAGAACACGCGACTTTTCAACATCATCTTAATTGCTTTGGTTTCGTTAGAAATGTTGACGCTAGATTGAAGGAGACGTAAGTAGTTCATATTTTGTGTCTACATGCAAATATGTACAAGTGGAAACATCGGCAAAGTTATGTCTCTCTCACACTCATATAATGCTTATTGGGTTTTTTCTAGCTTATTATAAGCCAGACCCTCAATAATGTTTTTCCATACCTATATATATATATATATATATATATATATATATATATATATATATATATATATATATATATATATGAGTTGATTCTTGGCTTGGTCTAGATTCTCTCCATGGTTCTTAAAGAACCAATGTTGAAATGACGACGTTTCGGCTTAATCTCATCTGCCATTTTCAAGTCTTCGTGTTCTGCTCCTGGTAACTCGAACTGAACTGAAGAGTTGAAAATGAGATATGAGATTATGCCGAAACGTCGTCATTTCAACATCGGTTCTTTTAAGAACCATGGAGGAGAATGTACGCGAGACCAAGCCCGGAAGAACATCAACTTCATATCCAGCACTCGTGGAAACCTGAAAATTAACATATGTTTATTGTTTATTGCGCATGTTGCACCGTAACTTTACTGCGCGGTAATCCATATCGGTTTCATTTCCACACTAGCTTGGCTTATTGGATTTATTGCTAGTGTGATGTATGTGACTTCTTTGAGTTTCCGACGAGTTGTGTTCTCGTCCTTTGCCACTATCTGTATGTTATCCCATTGGATGCTGTGGTCTTCGTTCGACATGTTCAGCGATTCTTGATTTTTCTTATTGTTCTTGTCGCCCTGCGTTCTCACTGTGAGTGGTCTACAGCTCTCTCCTATGTATGCTCTGCCCTACCATGCGAATGCGGCAAAAAATTCCTAATTTGGAATTTAAGCGTAGACATATTTCTTGGAGAATATTTAATTTTACATAACTTTTCTTTATAAAGTTTCTTAATATAACGCAAGGTCGATTATAATTAAATATGGATGAAAATGGTTAAACTTTATTGTGGATGTCTTATAGAAGCGAGCGGCTTTGGAATTTTTTTTAAGTTAACATGACGTATTTATGTCTATTAATCTCTATCTGACTTAAAGTGTTAAACGTCATTCTGATATAGATGATTGTTTTTGTTTTAGAATGTTGCTTGTCTTTTTTATAAACGTATGAAAGATATTGCCCTAAAAAATTATAATTATATTATTTCATTCTTTTAATTTTTTTTAAGTTAGCATCTATATGTCTATTAACCTCAGTCAGTCATGAAGTTTTTAACGTCCGTTTGACATAGATTATTGTTTTTGCTTTTACAATGTTGTCTACTTTCGTAATGAACTTATTATAAAAGAGGGTGCATAATAATCCTAAACAAATGTTATTAAAATTATTTCATCTCTTTTAATTTCCATTTCGTAGTTTGGAAGGTCGAGTTTTGTTCCACACCAGATATTTCAAATTATACTTTATATAACTGTGCACCTACAATTTCTAATGTTAGCTTACTTCCAAATTTACCTACTACCTCTGTTTACGTGAAAGCATTGCGAAAACTACAAAACGGCAAGAAGATTCATCAAACCGTCATGTTGTGGAGGATTCATGCACAGATTGTAGCAACTTTATTGATCAATACCTTTCCCGGATTTGTGGTGGAAAGAAGAAGGATATATTTCTAAAAGAATAGTTTTTTTAAGTTTGTTTGGTTTAACGAGAAACGTTCAGAAATATTTCCTATTTTAATACCGCAGTTAAAAAAAAATTTAGTATGAAAACATTATTTACAAAGGAAAAGACAATGCATCATTGCACGGTTTTTAATAAATTTTTCTACGAAACCTTTGCAAACGTTTGTAAATGACCAGCATTACCCGTCCTAAATATTAAAATTTCGTTAGACCTTTGCGTCTAATTTTATTTAATGTCACTAATAACCACGGATATGGTAAACATTTTGAACCAAGGCGAAAATTTTTTGAGCTTCTTTGTCTTGGATAGCTTAGCCTGATTAAATTAAACTACATCCAGCTTGCTTGTGGTTTCAACAGTAATTAAACATGGAAAGGGATATTTATGTTTTTTTACATAAAATTTATTGTTTTATTGTCGTTTAATAGGTAAACTATTTTTGAAGCAGTATCTATAACATGTCAAATGGAAATTACTTTCCAAAAATGCGCTTCTTATTGCACTATTTTATGATAAAAGTTTAGCATTCCGATAATAGTAATGAATTTATCCAATTAAATACCTGTAACTCTTCCTTTCAAAATAAAATTAGCTTAAAGGCTAATTTCTAATTGTGGCTTATTCGTTTAGTTTCGTATCACTTTGATGTAGCACCAGATAGAGTATAGATATATATTGAAATTGTATATTGTATTAAATATATACAAATTACTATAAAAGTATGTAACAATCCTTTTTACAAAAGTTCAAGTAAAGTAGTGCCACAATATTTTACATTGTGCTTAAAACGCAAATTGCAAGTATTGAATACTAAGAAAATATGCAGAATATCTTAATTTAGAAAGTAAAAGTCATCAATGCACCTTATTTTACAAAATTATGTTCTTTTTTAGCAATATTTAATTTCCAATAATTACAAAAGTAGTTCATCTTTTACATATCAGCACCTTTATAATGATAAACATCTACTTATACAGCGATAGATTTAATAAGGTGTAAAAATCTGCTTTGAATATATACGTTAAAAAAAGACAATAAACATTCTATGTAAATTAGTTCAAGTAAACAACTTTACGTGTTTTAAGGCGTAAGAAATGGCGAAGATAAGTTTTGCTTTCGCAATAAGCGAATATTCCTATTAATTCAAAAACTTATTTTATGACTAGTAGAACTTATAACGAAGGTATGCAATTATAGATGTAAGATTTTAGTACACTATGTACTAAAATTACGAAATTAACCTAAATTATATTAAATAAACATTCAATTAAAATTGTGAAATCATGAGCTATCAGAATGTTATACTTTTTTAAACGGCCGAATAAACTTTGAATGTTCTTTATATGCAGCTAAAAATGAATTGCACCACTTGTATACTTTAAATTTTGTGTTACTTCATTGCAAAAAATACGTAGACTTTCACGGTGTATGATTTTTAAGAACAAGCATGAGAAATAATGCAATTTTATACAAAAATAAAAAATTCCCTCGAAAAATAAACGGAATAGTAATTTAATTATTTTATTTATAGACACGCACATATTATTCAATTGGAATATAATAAAGAACGTGTTTGACAAATGAAGGTGTTACAGTTGGTAAAACTAGACGGGCAACGATGCGGTACCTTATGTGAACGTATAGGACTCACGAGATGCACCCGCCCAGTGAAAGTATTCCATAATAACCCTCACCATATTCCTTCTGTATAAAAACACAGTTTTGAAGGGGTAACAACATCATTTGTCTTTTGCTCTTCTTCCATACACAATTATGAAGCCTTTAGTGGTAAGAAAATTTAAAAATCTCCGTATACATTATATTTTCATTTCGTTTGTTTTAGATTACAGTACTACTACTAGCTATTGCTCATACTCGATGTGAAAAAGAAAAGCGTGGACTTATTAGTGGTGATCTTGGAAGTGGATATGGTGGTCATTTAGGAGGTGCATCAATATCTTCAGGTCATGGAGGAATTAGTGGTGGATTAGGTGACCATGCATCATTTGGCGGTGGTTATGGAGGAAGTTATGGAGGAGGTTATGGAGGTGGATACGGAGGTGGATACGGAGGCGGTTACGGTGGAGCGATTGGTGGTGGTTTTGGAGGTGGACTCGGCGGTGGAATTGGAGGAGGAATCGGCGGTGGATTTGGAGGAGGGCTAGGTGGTGGTTCAGGAGGGACCACTATTACAACAATCAACCAAGCTATACCAGTACCAGTACCACAACCTGTACCAGTAACAGTCAACCGTCCAGTGGCTGTACCTGTAGCACAACCTTACGCCGTAGCAGTTCCACGCCCAGTCCAAATATCAGTACCTGTACCACAACCTGTAGCTGTACCAAGACCAGTTCCAATAACTGTAAACCGCCCAGTACCAGTACCTGTACCTCAAGCTGTACCAGTTCCAGTTGCTCAACCTGTGGGTGTACCAGTACCACAACCATACCCAGTAACAGTTCCACGACCGGTCCCAGTTAGAATTCCACAGCCTATTGTTGTACCAGTAGCACAACCAGTCATAGTAGGAGGAGGTGCTGGTGGTATTGGAGGAGGTGCTGGTGGTATTGGAGGAGGTGCTGGTGGAATAGGAGGTGGTATTGGAGGCGGATATGGTGGTGGATTTGGCGGTGGATATGGCGGTGGATATGATGGTGGATATGGCGGATTTGAAAGTTCATACGGAGGAGGTCATGGAAGTATCTCACTTGGAGGTGGTCATGGAGGCCTCTCACTTGGAGGAGGTCATGGAGGCATTTCATTGGGAGGTGGTCATGGAGGCATTTCATTGGGAGGTGGTCATGGAATTAGTGAAAGTATTGCAATCGGTAGTGGACACGGAAGCAGTTTAGGAGGTTATGGTGGTAGTTTAGGTGGCCATGGAGGACATGCCAGTATCCAAAGCATTTCAATTGGTCACGGAAGCGGTGGATATGGAGGCAGTCATGGATCTTCTTTAGGTGGATACGGTGGAGGCCATGGAGGTGCCCATGGAGGTGCCCATGGAGGTGCCCATGGAGGTGGTGCATCTAGTTATTCCAGTATTTCTTTCGGAAAGCATTAGTCAATTTTAAGACTCATCCTGCACGGTCCACGAATTTTCATTCTCATCCATCGTTCTATTGTGATATACTAGTATGGTATTCTACTGTTGTTATATTTAAATAATAATCATTTCACTTATTGTAAATATTGTAAAACTTAAGAAAAGGCAATAAACTTTGTTTTATTAAAATTGTGTATAATTTCATCAAAACAGGTTAAAGAAGAAATTCTCATAAATATGTATACAATTCGTTATTAATGCTCGATGGTAATTTAACTACAGCGGACATGAATATAAATTCTTCTTGTGAAAGTTACAGTAATTTAGATTAATCTTTACTTGTAAATTATAAGTAATTTGTCTCATATACAACTGAACAAACTAATTAACATTATCTGAACTTCACAATTTATTTAAAACGGAAATAAATAAAAAATGAGTAAAACTACAATACGTTTTTAAAATTATGAATTTATTTAATAAAGTGTGAGTACAATAACACACAAGGTACAGTGTAGCAAAATTGGAAAAGTTTTCTTAAAGTGCAAAGGCACAAAGGCGTCTTAGTTAATGAACGTGTATAAATTTACTTTTATTTTCAATATTGCTGTTGTAACTTTGTAAGCGTAAAAATTCATTAAAGATAAAAAGAAAGTAGAATCACCATATTCGGCATCGCTCTCTTTTAGGATTCATGTTACTACCGAGAGGACATTTAAACGCATTAGAAAATTCATAAGAATTTTGTAATGAACCAATAACACGCAACGAACTAGGACAATGTTCATCATTATCAATCTGAAATTTAAGTGATTCTTGATCAATAGTTTCACACCATACCTATAAAAATAATTTAATAGAAAATACTTTCTCGTTGAGTTTAAGTGCACTTACACTACCAAATGCAATGAAAAACATTTGTGTATTAGAAAAGTTTTGGAATCCAGGTAATTTCGGTTCTTCGCCAATTTTTTTAACAATACGTTTGTACGCTGAGTAAGCGTGATGTAAACCACCATTATCGGCTAAATTCTCCCCTAACGTGCGCTGTCCATCTACCTAAGTAAATTGCAGTTTTTAATGTGACATACACAAGTAATGGTCTGTTACCTTTTTTTCTATGGCAGGAATCGAATAATTTCCATATTGGTTTATGAAACATTGCGTTTTATCTTCAAACGTTTGTATTGTTTTATTACTCCACCATTGCTTATAATTTCCTAGTTTATCAAATTTTCTTCCTTTAAATACATGAATGTGTTACTCATTTAAAATTAATTCTAGATAATTACCTATATTGTCAAATCCGTGTGTTAGCTCATGACCTAATATGCTGCCAATGGCACCATAATTTAAAACCCTGAAACCGTTACTGAAGTAAAGAACTTAAAGCTAATTTTACTTACTCAAGTCCCAAGTGGTAAAAGGGTTGCGTTAATATTGCCATTGGTACAGCTGTACAGTAATTTTTTAATTCTATAGGTTTTATAGTAAAAATATTACTCACTTATGGAATTGTCTGAGAAATAGTTATAAGCGTTAACTGTTGTTGGATCTGTCTTCCAAGTCCTTTCACTTTCTTCCCTCAATGATTGTAGTTGCGCCGGAGTAGATTGCTTTACCATTACCATCATGTTTTCCAAAAAAGTGTTGTTGTGCATCGTGATCTAGTAAAAAAAAGAATTTGTAGGTATTTGTCAAATGATGAAAATAGATCAATTTCAATATACAGGGTGGCAAAAATCTCACTACGTTGTATGCGTAACTTTGTTATTATAAAAGATACAAAGTTGGTTAAATTAGCAAACTAGGCCAGAATTACATGAAGATTTAGTACCCCGCAAGAAAATTGACCATTATTGCCAAGTTTGGGATTTATTTGAGAAAAACTAAAAATCGTAAAAATTTTCAATCAACGTTGGCTCGTTAGTGATTGAAAATACAGTAAAATCTTAAAGAGGTTTTTAATAGATAATTTTAAGATTGATTAGATGCACAAGAACGACGGAAAAATTCTAATTTTAAAGTAATTCTGCAATTATTAATGTTTAATTTTAACACAATTCAAGATCAAAACAAAGTTTCAAAGTGACCGCCGTTACGTTGTACGAAAAATTGACAACGTTTAATAATGTTGTTTTGAACTTTTCGTAACATGGTTTTTCTTACAGAATTAATAGCAATAGAAATATTTTCTTTTAAATGATTTATATCAGTTGTTTTTTCTTTCTACACCTTGTCTTTTATAATTCCCCACAAAAAGAAATCTAGCGGAGTAAGATGCGGTGTTCTCGGGGGCCACAAAATTGTACCACGTGTTGCAATTGTATTTGTAAATCTTTCATTCAAGTAATTCATAACTCTAATCGAGTTATGTGCTGGAGCTCCATCTTGCTGAATATATTGCAGATTGCGAATTGTATTCAATGGTACGTTATCTGGCATTTCTTCGACATCGGTAATTAAAAATCTTTCGTAGACTTCTGCGTTCAAATTTTCGTTGTAGAAATAAGGTCCCAAGATTTTTGTACCAAGTACCAAACATTTACAGAAAACACTTGTTGATCCCTCCTTTCTACTGTGAGATGTGGATTTTCTGCAGACCAAAACACGTGGTTTGTTTCTATTAAAAATTGCATAGTGAATGTTGTTTCATCGGTGCAAAGGATTTTATACGAAAAAGTTTAATCTATCCCAAAATTTCGAATAATCCAATTAGCATATTCTAAATGTACGTGGTGGCGATATGGCTTTCGTCCATATTTCTTTAAAATTATTCTTGATTCTTCTTTAGAAACACCACACTCCTTACGTATTTCCCGAATAGACGCAGTGGTTTGAAATCCAAATATGTCAAATCATTGGTTTCAGTTTCAACGTTAAAATTTTTTGGCGCATCGCTTGATTTGGTAAAGGAACCATGCATTTTTAAATTTTCTTCCATTTTACTAAAAGTACGCTTATTCGGTTGACGTAGTTTTGAAAGTATAACTCGGAAGCTCTGTCTGAATCACGTTCGCATGAGTAGTAGCAAAAAAACATGCCGTTTCTTTCTTCAGTGGAATATATTTTAGAAACTCTTCTAAACGCACTTCTACAGTAATTATCAAAGCAAAACGAACTTAGTCAGATTGATAAATGGAATAATTAAACTTAATGATATTTGACAATTCGTTAGACTATTGTTTTTACTGGACGATTCTCAGTTGTTTTATCATAGCCATAGCAATGTATTTAATTAAATGATTTTTTTTTAATTTTTGAAGTTTTACGGATTATTATTGAAATTAGATATACAAAGCTTTATATCATTGAAATCAGAAAAAAATGAGGAATTTAATAAACTAACTTTCGCTTATGCTATGCTATTAAAAAAAAGGTAAGTTAGGGTTGTAACTCAAGAGGCAGTTATTAAAACATTTTTTCGAGTAGTATATTTTAATCTTAAAATTATCTATTAAAAACCTCTTCAAGATTTTACTCTATTTTTAATCAATAACGAGCCAACGTTGATTAAAAATTTTAATGATTTTCAGTTTTTCTCAAATAAACCGGAAACTCGGAGAAAATGGTCAATTTTCTTGCTGGTTTCTAAATCTTCATATAATTCTGCCCAACTTTGCTAATTTAACCAACTTTGTATCTCTTATAATAAGAAAGTCACCCATACAACGTAGTGAGATTTTTACCACCTTGTAGACCCAAAGACGTTATTTCACTGCTTATTGGCGGACAGAAAATTTAGTTCTCGATTTTTACGTAAATGTGCATTGCATACGTACGAGACCCACCCAGATATTAAGTGTTCCTATCTTAAAAAAGAAGAATACGTAGTTACGTGAAGGACTTTATCAGCACCACACAACGATATTTCAGCTATTTTTCGACATAAGCACCACTAGAGTTGAAACACTTGCTATATAATGAGGTTAACTGTTATATTCCTGTGTCGTAGAAGTATGTCGTCTGGAAAAGGAACTAGCGTCTTCCATTCACATTCGACTCTTTGTCAGTGTAAAAATCCCAACAATTCCTTTAGGTACAAGAAAACGGCTCGCAGCTCCTCAAGAACAATTGCTGTGCTTCAAACCGTATACGGGAGAGCATTATCATAGAGCATTCCACTCTTCTTATGTTAAATGGCCTGTCGCAATTTCCATAGTGTTTCGTAGTACCGCTCAGAATTCTCTGTTTCATATCTGAACTGCTTGTCCTCACTGCAGATCTTTTGTGACGCCAATGTACTGATTCTTGGTTTCCACGGTAAAGTGAGTAACATAAGTCGCGTCGCCTGTAATGATCCTGTGGAAGAAATCGTCTCTGGCGTCATATAGTGTTGATCCTAAGCGCTGGATTTTGTGGTCGGATGCTACGTTCTTTTCTCACCTGAAGCAGTCCTTCTTGAACAACAGGACCTTAACAACAATTTCATACAATAAGCATTGTGATATTTGCGGAAAATGGCGGATCGTGAAAGAATGTTTCTCCATAATTCACTGCCTTACCAGCTCCACAAGATCATCGTTGATGAGGGACGATCGCTCACCTACTACTCATCGTAGTCATTTTGACGACTTTCGGCAAATTGCTAACTCCAGCAACGCACCATATGTTTACTCAGGATTTTCGCCCCGTAGACCAGACACAGCTGACGATTAATTCGGATTGGCGTTATGTCTATGGATTAGAAACCTTTATTATAGACCGAACCTCGAAGACAGAATTAGAGCCACCATTTCGAGCCACTGCTAATGCGTTACTAATATCAGGTAGGACTTATTTGGTCAGTGTAAGATTAATACGTCATGCATTTGCCACGCATACACAATTTCCGGCTGAATACGTTTACCTTCAAAGAAAAAATGTATGGGACCTTAATATCGGGTTTGACCCTGCATAACCATCTTTAAAGTAAGTTTTATTGGACGTGTTACGCGTTTTGCATTTTTTTACATTTTCTATACATTAGTTTATTATTCATCTTCTTACAAAGTACAATTACACCGATTTGCGTCCATCAAATGACCCACGTTGGTGCTTTGGACGAAAAAAACCTGTGTATTTGTGTTTAAGTAAATTGTAGCACCAGACATACACTTATTTTGACCATTTTGTTGTTGCTGAGACCATTGAATCGCCGAGATCATACAATGGTCATGCTAAGCTTGTGGGATTAGATAGAAAGTTGTGAGATCATTTATAGTCCCAAAATACCAATCTGGCCAAATTTTAACCCAATTAGTCGAAGTGTTCCCAAATAAATTAAAAAAAAATCAAAAAATAAGACTTGTTTCATATAAAAGCGCACTAGGCGAGCACACCCAAACTTAATGGCACGATTTCCTCTTCTAAAATACTAACTTAGACAAATTATAACCCATATAATCAATTTTTTCCAAAATAAATTTAAAAAAAATGATTGAGAGCTTGTGTGAATGGAAGCTAAAACTTTAAAGTTTTTATCCTAACCAAACTATATAGCGAGTGTCTATTAATGATTAAAGCTGACGTCATGTAGCAAATTTTGGTTACGTTGGTACCACTATACTTCATTTCGGTCGCAACGATCAACATTAGCGGTCCAGGGGGTAATCACCTTTGAAGCAATTATAAACATTGTTTGTTAAAATTAAATCAAGATGAAGGCGTCTTGCTCAGAGAAAATCACCATTGCAAAAACGTTAATCTAATCTGAAATGCATGGTATTTTTAAACATAACCTGGAAGTTTATATCAAATATTACTTGTGCAAATTTGAAAAACATATTTTAGGAGTTATGAAAATAACTGATTGTGAATATAACGAAAAATTAATACAGGAATGAAGAATGAATGGAAAAATTATAAGAAAAGCTAACGTGCGACTATGGCAAAAAAGGTAGAAACCGATTGATTTTATAATATAATTTTTAGTGTTGCAAATGCTAAGCTAAGAAATTTCCTAGATTTGACATGACGTCAGCTTCAATCATTGATAGACACGTGTTACAATGTATAAATTTTAACGCGGTAGGTTAACTCGTTTTGGAAATGCCTGTATAACCAGACGATCGGATGGACAAGCGCTCAATAATTTTTTTGCAGTTCTACACTCAGTGGGGCCTAAAACTAAATCGGTAAATAAACAGGATGTACAACTTTTTTTTAAACTTATTGCAATAACATGTTTCATCTAAAATTTATGGAAATTATTTCTGCATGTTGCTGATATGTTGCAGAACATCAAGCAAAACCAAGTATGTATTTTTCTAAAACACCAATAATTAAAGCTTAAGCCTGGTTTAAGATTTTTTGATATTTAACAATAGATCACCGTTATTACTATTCCGTTTATGCTCTAACTTGTTTAAAACAATTACGAAATAAATACTGCGTGGTTTATGTATGAAGCCATGGTTTTGAAAAATACCATACTATTTTAAGTGTTCAAAATGTTACTACGTATTTTGAGTGTACTCTCTTACATTATCGTAATACTTTTCAATAGCTTCTTTATCCATTAACCATTCTGGAAATCCAATAAAACTAATCATTTCTTTTGCTTTTTCTAAGGTAGCTTTCTTGGTTCCTGAATCCATCCATTTCAAAGCTGATACCCTTTCAACAAATGCAGATTTAATGTCATTCAGCATAATCTCTACCTGTGAATTGTAGCGTCAGTATTTTAATAGATTAATTTATGTTAATTCTAACCTTCAGTTTGGTTTTATTCGTAAAAGTTTTATCTACAATTCCATAACTTACAGCAATGCCCATAAAATTTATAACCACCGACGTACAATCCAAAGATCTGAAAAGTAAACAAAAGCATTAAAATATCTGTTACTTACATACTTTACGTATTTTTGGGTTGGATATAGGTTATCATTTGATCTGGTTCAATTTCGTACCTTAAATTGAATCGAATAAAAAAGATTGTATTCAATAACGACAATAAGTTACTGGTCACAATAGATATAACGTTTAACACAATTTGGTTAAAGCCGTTTATGAAGCCCTCCACCGAATAATTCCTAAAGCGATGTGGGTACATAAACGTAACATTTTAGAGTTTCGTGTAGAAACGTATTCGAAGCTTACGTCTATTAAAGTAGAGAGCTTGGTGTCATTACAGGAGTGATCCGCATTAAGCGAAGTAACTACATATAAAAGCGGGTAACAATACCCACAAAATCAATGCTGCCGCGTACGGTATTCGTATGAATGCAATCTTAGATACTCACACCAAATTCTAAAATCCTACTTTAGTTTTATAAATTGTGATAAAACTTACGTAAGTACCCCTACTGGTTTCAATCTGTACCATAAATAGTAAATCCATTTAGAAAACGTAGTTTTACTTACAGCATCATTTTAGTCGAATGAGGGCATTAATTAAATGTGTTTACCGCATAGCTGTCCGTCCAATCATCCAATAATACTTAACTACTCTAATTACAAATGTTATTATTAGAATGCATTTAGAATCATAAACGTTAAATTTAAAATTACCTAAATGATGATGAAACATTTTATATGTTTTCTGTATTCAAATCAAAGTACCAACAGAATGTACGTTAGTATTTATGTGTTTAAGAGACGTTATTAATCAACCAACTACGTAAATTTGAAGTTTGTTACTAGTTAAGTTAGCATTACTGTAAACTGTTTATACACTCGAGTTAATATGGAATTGGATGTGAGTTCGTCCTATTGTTTACTTTCGAACCTCTTTCAATATTTAAAATAATAAAAGAATGTCACTTCATAATGAATAATTTTGTTAAGACAAAGATTATCTACCTTCAAAAGAAGAAAACATTCAATGTGATTGATACATATATTAAAATTATTGAAAAATTGTGCTTCTATTCCCTTTAATATGTTAAGTCAATGTCTTTTACTATTCCACAGATACCTTTATGTGTGCGGTGTACTTCAGTAATACAGCAATTATTTTACAGGAAAACTTAGTACTAACGTGGTATAAGTTTCAGTTCCAATAAGATATTTTTTTTTACAACGAAACACTTATTTTTCCCCAACGAAAGTTTACAAAATTATTTGCCCCAACTTGCTTAAATTTATTTAGATATACCAATGTGCAGTTTTACTAAAAAAAATGGAAATGTTTTGTGCATAAAGCCGCTTCCTTCGAAATAAACAGGTTTTCTAACACATAACTTAAATTTACTATTTAGATCCGAAACACGAACTTTTAATTTTGAAACAAAACTGTAGACATTTAAAGAGGATAAATTTGTCACCCAAGATTTACATATTTGCCTGCGCGATAGATTGAGGTAACTAAATTCAAATCTAGTCGATAATATTAATTGCAAATTTTTCTATTCGTAATGAATCGTTACCTCGAATTGAGAGGATCATCGGATACTTTTCCATATTAGATACAGTTTTACTTAAAGATTTATTTTACTATGCATGAATACTCGAATCGAAAATTTATTACCTCCATAATTTTCTACGTGGTCTCAATCCTTAATGTATGCTTACTTTTAATTTAATATAATTTATTTTGCACCTCTTTGAAAGATTTTTGCTGTAATGGTACTCTTTTACAAGTCATTATCTAGAGATTATTCTCAATCTTTTCTCGTTAATTTCCCCTCTGCCATTTATTGTTTTCCATCCAGTTCAAATACCATAAAACAAAAAAGGTTTTTTTTTATTAATTATATATATATATATATATATATATATATATATATATATATATATATATATATATATATATATATATATATATATATATATATATATATATATATATATATATATCAATCTGTTGCTTAATCATATTACATTTAAATTATAATTATTACTTTGGAATTATATCCTATGACGTACCATAAAACCTTATATTTCGTGAAACAACTGTATAAAAAATTGTGTTTAGTCGTAAACTCTGATTTACGTGACTTTTGGAAGGCTCAATGGTTATTTTATGTATACTATGTAGGCGTTAAAAGCGTTTTAAAAGATAAGGCCAAATAGGTATAGAGATCGTTATTGTTAATATACTTATTTGATTAATTTTCTGGATAATTAAATATTTGTAAATTAAGTAAAATACTCTTTGTGGTCATTATACAGGACTATAATTTGGTACATAAAACAAAAATATGTTTTATGATTTATACACAAAATTTGATTTATCACTTATTGAGTAACAATGTTGTATAAATAGACGTCTTGAGCCTTGAAGTTGACGACATGTAAATTGAGTATTTGACCACGAGAATTCTTTTAATTGTAGTTCAAAATTTATAACAATTTTTAGGACCATATACTATTAACGACAGTATTTAAACCTAGACTAAAAATCCGTTACCAATTTTTTTTTTATTAATTATTCGTCAATTAAACAATTTTAATAAAATTGCAGCAATCCCAAATAATGAGTTTTGTTCCCGTCCAACGTTGTTCCGAAAATATTAAGAATTTTGCGTCCCCTCCAGTTCCAGTCTCTGAGTTAGCGTCACAACCAGAAGCCGTTCCCGCCTTCAGCTAATTGCAATAAAACTGCAAGAGGCGCTACCGTTCGTCACCGAGCTAATAGCGTAGTGATGACACGATCTGCTTAGCATTCGGGAGGTAATGGGTTCGATTCCCGTTACCGTCTACCTTGTATGAGGTTATTTCAGTGGGTTTTCCTTATACACATATAGCGGCATGGTCACTGCGTATATGCACACCATGTGCGGCTGCTTAGGCGAATGCTGTGGTAGTATTGTACCCCTCAGAACCCTTACTCCGTTCCTTCTGATCCTATCCTGGCCACAGCCATCCTTAATCCCACCATGCATATATACGTAATGTATGTATGTATGCTGGCAATCCATGATTGTGGCTGAAGGAGTTCGGAAAGCTCGAGCAGCCCGCCCACCCCCTTGGGGAGGGAATGAAATATGTGGCCTTTTCCTTTCCTACTGATCGTCTTATGATTATTACGGTACTTAAGTCGTTCGCTCAGCTCCATCCGCATTTAGGACATTCCTGTATATCCTGACCTGCTGTCGTCTAAATTCGCCGCCACCTGCATGTAAGTTTCATCTTACAACACCTACACACACATACTTGTGGACAAGGCGGCTCCGGGTGTTATTGCCGGGGTAGTTTTTTACTTACTCAATCGGATAGAAAGGCTACTGCCTCAATTCTGGCGGCCCCAAGGTGTCGATCAAGCAGCACAACGGGATGACTGCCCAGAATCTATTGATCGATACTCAGCACAATCATGCACAAACTTACACAAATACGCCGACCAAAACAGACCAAGATCAAACCATTATTTCGGTCGCCAACTTCTCGTCCCTTGCGATAGTATCCGCAAAGGGTACGTAAAACAAGTGAGCATTTAACTTTCATCTCACTTAACGTAATTACCAGTTTTAATAATGTACTTCTTCTCTGAAGTCCTAAAACCGCATTTGTCTCAGGTCCCACATCGCGAGATAACCCATATTAAAGAATTGATCGTGTATCAAACCTTCTTTAATCCCTTAAAACCTTTGGTTTATCCTGCCCACCTGTATAATAAATATTGCTGTAGACCTTGTACCGCTCCCTAGCTACAGACCCACCAGGTAGCCACGACCATCGCCGCCAACGCGAACTGGGTATCCAAGCGGTAAACGAATTACACGTTCCAGCCCATAAATATTCAAGACGAGAATATCTATTATTCAATTTTCTGTGAGTAAATAATTTCACCAAATATTTCCATTACTAATTGTGTCTTAATAAAAATAAAACGGACAGAAAGAACACCCAACGTCTTGCATTAAAATCCCACGTAGTTACGAAAGATAACTAGAATATATTATAATTATCCGTAATTGGTGTTAAACACTATTAGGACGATCACTGTTTGTTAAATAAAACCATTTTAAGTAGATTAGTTAGATATGTTTACAGTTCTATTATAAAAATGAATACCAAACTCAAATAAATACAAGCCGTGTTATTTAAAAGTATTGCTTCTCAGAATGACCTAGAAAAGTAGGTACCATTCACATCTTCATTATTCCATTTAAAAATATTTCCAACGAGAAATAATTTTTCCATAACCATATAAATCAGTTGCCAGCTTCGATTTTTACAAGGCAGGGGCGTACTTAAAATATTCCCGTATTTTTATTTTCATTTTTTCTTTGTTCTTTTCATATAGAGAATTAAGATTATTTTAGTTAACTCTATTCTAAATATGCCGACGATATTATTTTCGCAACAACCCTAAAGAGACCACCGGAGTGCCAGCCGTATCACGACTAACGCCAGTTAATCCGCCGCCACTACCAGGACGAAGATTAATCCAGGCCCTGGGATAACAATTTTGTGAATTTTTTATTTTTCAGTATGTTGAGTTCTATTGTCTAATCACATGTCAATATATTGAATTTTATAAGTTAGTTTTAAGTGTAAGTATTTAGATATTATACCCATATAGGAAAATATATGCATCAAACCCTTTATTATTTATTGATCACCGTGGAAAATCCGGAAGCAAATGATCAGCGCCATTTAAAGAACTCACTCTCACTACGTTAGAATCGCAGTAAATAAATTAATTATCAAAGTAGCCCAAAGGGGGTTTACATTGCTTTAGAAGTAAAATTGTAAGAGATAACACTTATACAGACGCCAATACATGCTACCGTATTTATACATTTAAAATGTAAAACGATAATGCTTACAACTTACAGTAACTAATTCATTCACATTGGAATATATAGCAGTTTCTAAAAAAAACTTATTCCATAAAAATTCGATTCTTCAATATAGTGGAAATTTTACAAAAGGTTGAACGTCAAGTAACACTGAAATTTCTACATTCTGCTGATAAACTTAAAACCCATTCGTCGGACTAACATAAAAAGTTTAATAGCAAGGCGGCCGAAGTTGGTATTTTGGGAAAGGTTTGTTAACTTTCCTTTAGTGAATAATCTAGCAACGCCTTTTACAACTCAAACGTCAGAATTTGTATAAATTTATAGCATTTAATCAATTGTAACGATTCTAAATTATTGCAAATCAAGCTCTTGAATTACAAAAAATGCGTTCGAATTTACAGAATTAATAAATACGCCATCTTTCGGTCGTTCGCCTCAGTCTCACGTCACAACGATTGCGGTTTGTGACTGGGGACAAGGGGAATTTTAACCATTTTTTGATGACATGACTTACCTATAAATTAAGATTTGAGAAGAGTAGTCAGTAGTACAGTTTACAATTACAGTGAAATTTTGGGTATAGCGCACCCCTACTGTAGAAGTATTATTTCGCTTGTGTGCCTAAGGGCTAACTTCAGTTGCCCATTTCTTCACTATAGTGTAAAGTGGTATAGTTGAAATGAACTGTACTTGTTTTATAACTAACTTTAAGTGGCATACAGTAAAAGATTAACACTAGAGATGATCTTTTACAGTACGTACTTTAAAAATAAATTTTGTAAATAAATACAGTTAATTATTATTATTTTGGACTGATATTCGTTCACTAAAAACAATTTCTGTAGTTAAAATTGGTAAATTACGCACTCCTGATCGGGGATAAATGGTTAGGTGAAGTTTTAAATAAGTAGTTGTGAAAATTATGTGGAAATTATCCTATGAATTTTCCTAAACATAATAAACCTTTTGTATATGATACATTTGTAAAAGTGCAGTGACCGTGGATAAAAATCAATTACGAAATTAAGGCAACTATCGTAAATTCATAATCGCGTCACAGTTAAAAAAGAAAAAGACAATTACGTTGCAGTCCTTTCCTCCTTTTTACCTTCCAACCTATATATACATGTAGGTATAGAAGGTCACGCAATCGATAATTTCCCTCGTTAAATCGACTTAAGAGCACATCTTGCGACGTTTCATCAGATCAGCCATGATGTGTGTGCGTGTGCGTGTGCGTGTGCGTCTGCGTGTGCGTGTGCGTGTGCGTGTGCGTGTGCGTGTGCGTGTGCGTGTGCGTGTGCGTGTACGTGTGCGTGTTCGTGTGCGTGTGCGTGTGCGTGTGCGTGTGCGTGTGCGTGTGCGTGTGCGTGTGCGTGTGCGTGTGCGTGTGCGTGTGCGTGTGCGTGTGTGTGTGTGCGTTTGCGTGTGCGTGTGCGCATGTGTGTGTGCGTGTGCGTGTGCGTGTGCGTGTGCGTGTGCGTGTGCTGTGTGCTGTGTGTCGTGTGCGTGTGCGTGTGCGTGTGCGTGTGCGCGTGCGCGTGCGTGTGCGTGTAAGGGAGTGAGTGAGTGAGTGTGTGTGTGGGGGGGGGGGGGGGGGTGAGTTCACTTGTGAATGCTTGTGTTTTCGTGCGTGTAAGTCTAGATTTTTGTTAGTATCCAGTCCACAACGATCAAACGTACGTACTGAAAATTAACCACTTGTATTTCTCTTCGACCTAGTTAGATTTTTGGCGGAGAGAGGGTTTATTAGACAAAGTCTTTGGTGTTTGTCAAGCAATTCTGGAAAACAGCTCCATTTTTCAAAGATATAAAGGTACCAATGTATAGAGCTTAAACATATCGATTAGTTATGTTCTATGAATAACGATCAACTTAATAAGAAAATTAATTTAATTTTGCATTTTCCTTTATAGTCTCCTAATACAAAGTCAAATAAGTCTAAAAATGAATTAAATAGAATTAAAAATGCTTAAATTGTATTATCGATATTCGATATTTTTATAGAACCAGCCGGCTTTGAAAATTTTTCTCAAGTTACTATCTAAGTATGTCTTAATAATTATGTGGCCATAAACTGAATAGGTATATTTGAATAAATGAATACTCCTTCACAATGATCTGAAAAGAAATTTAGTAGCTGTTAGGTACTAAACAAAACATAATCGGTTACTATTGCTGTTGTTTGAAACGTTTAGTGTGAGTGTTATCGGTGCTACTGCGTAATGGACTATATTGTAACTTACCGTGTACGACGATTAAGTGAATTGGTTAGGGGAGAAACAATAGGTATATGAGAGGCTAGGAGGGCTTTTTGAAAATTGGCTAAAATGGTTGGTAGGAATGAATCTTCTGTAATTCGAGGTTGGAAAATTTGAACGGAAGAACATAGACTCCAACGTCGTGAAGGCACCGGAGCAGATCGCAGAACAGAAAATAACGCCTACTCGGAACAAGTACCATTTTTTCGCTACTAGAGTAACCTGTAATTAGCATAAAACTGCCAGCATTAATTGTAAAGGATCTCAATTTACTCCAAAATGGTATGCAATGAATTGCCAAAGACAACTAATTACAAATACCTTTTGTATTTGAAGTAGGGTTGTTTTCACGACAAACATACTTAGAAGATTTAAAGGATTACACCGATACAAGTGGATGTTGATTTTTCTTTTATTACTTCTCAATTAAAATATGAGGAATGATGACGCGTTCTGTATTATAAGGCACACCTAGAGCGAAAAAATTTCATAAACCGTTTTATATTAATTTAAATTAGAAATAGGTAAACCTCAGCATTCAACTAAATAAAAATTGGTTTTGCAATAACGTAATTAGTCAACACGTAATTAACGAAATAATTAAGGCATATAGCGTTCCTACCAATTAATTTATATCCTGAAAGTTGTATACTATATATTACAAATTTGACCGTGAAATACGCCTTTGTGAGAAAATTTTATTTAAAAGAAAACCCATGCTAATCTCAAAGATCTATTTAGCTATCCACGACTATGGTTAGGTATAGACTAGTTATTATTATAATTGTGTAGTCGACGTTTATTGTCAACAGAAACAAAACAGGTTTCATGGAATGACTTTCAGTATAAACGATCTAATTAAAATGTTGAACAACTTCTATAAAACACAAAATAACTAAGATAGTACAAGTTAAATTTGTACTTTAAAAATTACATTCAAACGCTAACACATGCGTAAAGTAGGCAATAGACTTCTGTAATTTTGATTGCTGAGTTGATAGAATTGTACATAACTAGCAATTAAACCGTTCTGTAAAAAAATATTCTTTTCATATCTGAAGTAATTTTTTTTATACCAATCCCTCCGTTGTGAGATGAGAAATAGTTTTGGCGTATTGATATAACCATAAAATCAATAATTAATCTAACTTTAAGTAGAACATATTCCCACGCTAATCTCAGAACATGGGGCGAATTGGTATTACCACTATACCCCACCACCATCGTGGCCGAGGTTGCTTAAGTATTGTGCCAAGTTTCATTTCGTGTATAGCTTGTGGCAAAACGTACTTGTGCATACAGTATGAGGTAAAATACTAGTTTTAACTGCTTAATTAAATTTAGATTAACACTTGTAATGAAGATTGATGGCTATTGAAAAACCGCCCGTTTAGGTTTTGGCCGCATAAGCTTAATTAAACTTAGGAGAGCTAGTACTTATTAAATATCATTGATTTAATTATCATCAATCATTCCTGAAGGACATAAAAAGGGCAATTGTGTCTAACTCCTTAACCGCCCTTCCGCCCGAAATAATTTTAGGTTAGCACTTGCACTTGCAACCGGAAAACATTCTTACAGGACGTAGAAGGGTTTGCCGAAAACGGCGAAAAAGGTGAGAACTTGAATATAGCCTGTCATGTAAGACGTCCCATACCAGAGGATTTATCATTTGGAATGTTATGTCATAACACATAGATGTAGGTTCCCTCTAGAATTTCTAATTAAAAGATAAAAGCTCAGGGTTACATTCAGAATGGCTTGGACGGAAGCTGTTACAATGGCTTATTTGCAGGAACTGGCAAACCCTATTTTTCAATAAAATACACTGCAGCTGTCATTGACAGCTTTACTAAATTTGAAGGTGATCGATTACTTCAAAAAGTTATTAAAATATATTTTTGTGTTAACGTAGCGTTTTGCTATTTATCATAGTTGATTATAGTTATTTAGTAACCAGTTAAGCATGATGCTGTGTAACGAGCGTAGCGACGTACCCATGAAACCTTGTTTCGTCAGTACTCATTTGAAGTTACAAAATGCTTTCCATTTTCTAATAAGTTAGAAAATGGAAAGCGTTTTGTAACTTCAAACTATTTTGAAAAGTAACACCTTATCTGACACAATTAGGAAAAATAATATAACTATTAGAGTAAAAATGACTCTTTTGGCTCTTGAACGATTATTTGTCAAATGAAATCCGACTTCACTACGTCATTTTAACTCCTAATAACAAAAAACCATTATTTTATAACACCCTTCAGCTTCACTCAGAAATCATTGGAATACGTGATACAGATTTCTGGTAGTAAACTGTATCTACATGATGTATTAGAAAAAAAATCAAGTAAAGGTACAATGTAAACATCTTATGCAATTAATAATCACACTTGTTTATTATATTACTTATTCACATTGTATACTCAAAAACTATAATAGAAAACCTCGTGAGAAAATAGAAAAATATTTTATACGTTCCGGTTTAAATAATGATAATGTAGGAACTGCATTTCTCTCCATTGATCTTCTGCTACACAGGTCTCCTTTCACTATTATTTCCGGTTCTATTAGTAATAAAATTGCATTACGCATCGTTTATTAGCTAAAATTTGATCTAGTTTATATGAGTTGAACGAAATGAAATAGCAATTATATTATTTTCTAGTAACTGGAAACTAATATATAACACACATTTTACTTTCTTAAATTGTATCACAGCTATCGTAATTGGATCTACTTTCAATTTCTTGAATATCTGCATCCTATTTTTTGCACAATGCAGAACTTTTATAACCCATTTATGCTGTGGGAAGGTTATCTTTATAGATTTTTTTTTCAGAGCAGTATTAGGATTTCCTATATCTAATGGATTTCTGTTTTGATTAGAATTGTCACCTTACCTAGCCGTTAAAAATAGTTTTGACTATGTTTCAACATATTAATTACCATAATCAATTTTTTTGTTTATATTTAACATATAATAAATATGTAAATCTGAGTGATAAAAACTAAATTGTAGTACTTAGTGACCAAATGTGTAATTAATAATAGCTATCCGTAACATTCTACAGTGAATTCATGTGGTGAATTTGATGCACTTGTGTATCTGCATTTAACCCGATTGTCCGTTACAACAAATTTACACTCTCCTAGCTGCTAATTATAACTTTAATTTATTATTTCCGTTTAATCAAACAAAAGCTGATCTAGCCAGCACATAATCTTATTATGCATATATTAATCAGTCTTGCTCGTACATTAAATGTGGGAAATACATGTAATCACTTAAACATACACACGTATGCAAATTTTGGTATTGTAAAAAAGTAATATATTATATACATCTTATTTTATAAATTTATGTATTACACGTTTCTCTTTATATAATACAATACACATAACCTTTAGATTAACATTCACTTCAATGCAAAATACCCAATTCTGTTTAAATTTACAGTAGTCAAATACTTCATCTTAGTTTGTCAAATATGAAAATCAAGGCTACATTAAAAATTAATTTTAACTGTTTTCACATGACTACTTATATATAGACAAAAGTTAATTCATGTATTATTGTTATTTTTTAGGGTTTAGTTATCATCCTGCCAACAATTTTATTAAGGAAACTTGCTTAATAATTAATTATCTTTAATAAAGGTGTTTTGCTTTTTCCAACAAAGTTATTAATTTTCGAGATATTCACAAAATGTACTTTTAACAAATCACATATTTGTAAATAGATTTAACCGAAATTGGATACAATTTAGTGACTCACTAACTCACTCATTCTCTCACTCAGCCACGCACTCACTCACTTCCGCGCTTGCTCACTATCTCTCTCTCATTTACTTACTCACGGACGCACGAACGTATCCCCCCCATACACACACTCTCACATACAGACATGCATAAACGCACGCACGCACGCGCTCACTGAGGTGAAACAATTTTTTGATTATCTTACTGCAATGTCAGATTGCCGTAGAGGAGTCCACCTCTAGAATCATGGATGTGTTATGAGTACAACCAAAAAATCCGTCAAAGATAATTTAATGGAAAAGTTGACGAAGGGAATTGTGGCTCCCCGATTCCTACTCATTAAAACGAAGCAAGGTAGTTTTGAAAAAGATAACCTGTTCTTTATAGCAAGGACTTTATGTAGTTTAGTAGGTGATGTTAATTTCTGCAAACAACGCTAAAGTAGGATTGTTGATAGACGCACGCACAAATAAACAGCAATTATTGCTAAAGATTCAAACATTTCGAGAAATTCCTGTATCAGTAGAGCCTCACCAAACACTAAATATAGAGATCCTGGAAAATTTAACTAGTCAAAAAGTAGTAGACGTTAGCAGGATTATGTCACGTAAGGATGGGAACGTGATTAACACAGCTAGACTGATACTTTCATTTTGTTGCGATAATTTACCGCAATATGTTAAATTGGCGATGTACAGGTTACCCGTAAGAGTATACAAGCTGGCATTTCGAAGGTGGTTTAAATGCCAAGTTTTGGGGCATGCGACGGCAAAATGCGACAAGGAGCAAACTTGTGTATGTGGACAGAACATGCACATAGGTAAGGAGAGCGAAAAGCCCTTACATTGTGTAAACTTTGGCGGAAACCACTTAGAAAGGTCGCGAGATTGCCCAATACATAAAAAAGAGGCAAAAAGTCTGGAACTGAAAGTTTAAAAAAAACATTTCTTACTTTGAGGCCAGAAAAGAAACATTCGGTAATGTGTCCAGAGAACCATATGCAACAATTACTGCAACACCTTCCAAAACAAGCAACATAAATGTGAAATAATTCGCATCTTCCTTAATTTCGGTACTTGTATCGGAATTAAAAGGCAGATTTAAAATACCACATTAGAAAGCACCGAAATTTATTCCCTCATTGAATATCGAAAAAGAGGTGGAAAACCTAAAAGTAGTAGTTATGATATTAGTCTAGAACAAATGGAGACTGACACCTCCGATAAACGGAAGAGAACGTCAGTATCTTCAGACGAGGAAATTATTGCAGAACAAAGATTAGATATTCTTAAACAGAAAAAGAAGAAGTGTTGGCAAATGGGTAAACCCGTAAGCCTACCCTCTAGTCTGTGATATTATGTTGATATTAATTCTGTGATATTATATAACTGTGATATATTTGTTTGTTAGTCTGTTCATGTTTATACATCTGTTGTTTTTTTTCTATTTATTTATTGATCGGTATATTTATTTTAAATTTATTTATCCAAACCTAACCACAGATTCTGTATTATAAGTGTTTTGTAACTGTGGTTTCCTACTATTGAAGTTGATCGGCCTGTTTCCACAGTTTATGCTTTTTGAGCGCGACGTTTCGGAAGCGGACTCTGCTTCCGTCATCAGGCTTAGTCCTGAGATGGACTGTTTTCGCACTTGAGTCGAATTCATATGTTATATATAATTTTTTCCCAAGCACTTGACTACTCTCAGATTCAAACTTGGTACCTTTCACTTACTAGTCTGACACCTTTACCACCGAGCCACGGAGTAATCCAATATATATTTTTTAGAACTTATAATATATATATATATATATATATATATATATATATATATATATATATATATTTACTTTTTCGTGGTTGCGCAGAAGTTTATTGCGCATGTTGCGGCGTAACCTCTTGCGCAGGCGTATTGCGCTTAAGCTCTTCGCGCATTATTGGAATCCATATGGCTTTCATTTCCACACTAGCTTGGCTTATTGGATTTTCTGCTAGTGCGATGTATGTGGCTTCTTTGAGTTTCCGACGAGTTGTGTTCTCGTCCTTTGCCACTATCTGTATGTTATCCCATTGGATGCGTTCCAGGCATGTTCGGCGATTCTTGATCTTTCTGTTTCGCCCTTGCGGAAGTTGTTCTTTGAGTGGTCTACTGCTCTCTCCTATGCATGCTTTCCCGCATTCGCATGGTAGGTTGTAAACCCATTTTAAAACTAGTGATGAGTTTCAACTGAATGGTTGTCGAATTGTTAGGAAGGACATTCACCATTATACTAGGAAAAAAGGGGATGTAGCCATATTACTGCAAAACAATTCGGTATTCAAGCAAGTTAACTTAAATACCCAATTACAGGTTATTGCTATAGCTGTAAATATCTGTTACCCAGTTAAGGTCACTATATTCAGCATCTATTTACCAGATCGTAACTGGGAATTATTCGAGGTACAAGTAATAGCACAGCTACCCACACCTTTCCTACTCTTAGGAGACTTTAATGCTCATAGTCCCTTATGGGATTCCACAAAGTACGATAATCATTGAAAAACATTTTAATCCTATTTTGACACGGAAAAACAGCAATTCTGAATGGTGGTAAACCCACTTACTCTAATTCAAGGTCGAACAGTTGTCTGCTATCGATTTAAGTCTGTATTCTCCAGAAATACTTTTTTAGTGGAGCCAAATAGCTGATCTCCATGGGAGCGATCATTTTCCATTACTGTTAACCACTCTAGGAAATAAGTCAAAATGGACTTTAACTGAGAAATGGCGTCTGAACAAGGCTAATGGGGATCAGTTTAAAGGTAGTGTTAAGGACGTCAAAATGCAGCAAAACATAAATTCTTTAACAAATAACTTTACCAACATGGTAATAGAAGCTGCAAAGAAATAAATTCCTAAAAACAGCAGTAAAGTAAATAAGCCACCAGTGCCCTGGTGGAATCCTGAAGTAAATAATCGATCTACAACCGTAAACCGGCACTAAACATATTCTCAAAAACCCCAGTAATGGAAAATCTAATTGAGTACAAAAAACGTAGAGCAGTTGCACGACGTGTAGTACTAGATGCAAAAAGAAACTCATGGACTCAATATACTTCAAAGATAACAGCGAAGACACCAATTGCCGAAGTGTGGAATAAAATCAAAGCTGTATCAGGTAAATTTAAGCATAGGGCTCCTACAAGGTTATAAGATCAAAATAATATAATTACTTTTCAGGGAACTAGTAGCTCAAAGAATTATAATGAAGAATTTGGAAGAAATTTAATTCTGAGAAAAGTAGCGTTAGACTTTGCTGAAGAAATTATGAATCAATATATTTACTATGGACGAATTAATCTACGCCCTCAGTAAAACTAAAGAGACTTCTCCAGGGTTAGATCAGGTGACGTATGCAATGATCAAGAACTTACCTGAAGCAAGAGTGAAAGACCTATTAGTATTATACAATCGTATATGGCTCAAAGGGAAATTGGAATATCAATTATTGTTCGCCATAGAAGAATTCCTTAATATGAGAAAGCACACTACCGCAATATTCTTTGACCTCGAGAAGGCTTATTATGCAGTGTGAAGGAATGGAATTCTAGAAAAAATACATGCATTTGAAATAAGAGGCAACATGGCAAAGTTCCTTGAAGGATTCCTTACAGAAAGATATTTCCGTGTAAAGATTGGAAACACTGTGTCAAGTAATAATTGCTTAGAGATTGGTATACCACAAGGATCACCTATTAGTGTCACTCTATTCTTAATCTCCGTCAATGAATTAACAAGAGTACTTGACCTCACCATCGGTAGGTGTATGTATGTGGACGACTTGGTTATATTCGCATCTTCCGAAGGAAACAAATCACCGAATTCTGCACTTCAATCAGCCGTTGACGATATTATACACGAAGCAGAGCAGGTAGGATTTAGAATATCACAAACTAAAACGGTATGTGTACATTTTTGTAAATTGAGACATCCGCATTATCGACCGAATATGTTCTTACAAAACAACGAATGCAGTGTATACCGCAATACTATTTTTGTGGGTATTACTTGATGATACTCCAACATGGAGAGCACACATTGACTATATGTCCGTAAAAACGCGTAAATCGTTAAACGTGCTGAAATGCCTATCACATTCCAAGTGGGGATCAGACAGAGAGGTCCTCTTGTGTGTGTACAAAACCCTAATGCCTTATATTATGGTTGTACGGCTTATAGTTCAACTAACTAACCTTAAGAAATTAGATACCATACAAAATTTGTGCATACGATACGCAATAGGCGCATATCCAACAAGCTCTATCAGTAGTTTACACGTCCAAACCGGAATGTTACCGCTAAATTACAGACGAATGTTAAAATATGCGAAAAAAATCAAGATAACCAAAATGTACTTGCAAGGTTGAGTATAACAATGAATGAGGAGTTGCACGAAATAAAAAGTGGTGTGTGGAATAGCTGGCTACAGGAATGGGAAAAAGAAAAAAGATTTTCGAAACAACATTCACCTACAGTTCACAATAGGAAACCATACCCACTAATTCCCAGAAAACAGTATTAGTCTTACTAGAATAAGGATAGGACACACAAATGCAACTCATTCGCATAATTTGTCGAAAACACAATAGCCCACATGTATGAAATGTGATAAACCATTAACAGTAACACATATATTTGTGGAGTGTGGTGAATTAATAGAAGAATTTAAAAAAATTTAATTGAATTGTTTATTTCGGATAATAAAAATACAGTGAAAGGTCCAACCAAGTCATCGGTTGGTTCCTATGTTTGCATTACATTTATTTACAATTAAAATGTTTGTTTAACATGTTAGGTCGCATCTGACACTGCACATTTTTTTAAGTATTAAGTATTGCGCTTATTAACGAAATATATAATACATATATAAATGAAAAAAACATGTTGGTGTAGTGAACAATAAGAAATTACAATTCTGTTTGTGTATTAAACTGTTTGAAAAGAACGAGTAATGAAATTTGTGCTTTACTTAAATTAATCCTTAAAAACATTCTGAGTAAACAAAGTATAAATTATATAAATCAAAATACATCATTCATAAAAATAAAAAACATATAACGGGGCGAGGTTTGTTATCCGTGCGTGGACGACCAATTCTAAATGCCTTTATACTATCACTATCACACGGAATACTCGCTGCTAACGCACATATGACCTCAGTTACCATGCTATAATCGCTTCCTCTTCTTTGTGAAATATCATTTAACGTACTTTCAGGAAGGTTGAATACAATTATGTTAGTAGCGTGACGCTGACGTTCGGAGATTTCATTTACGATTTCCGCTTTTTTATAAACATTGCGCGAATTATTTTGTATATTGAGACTTCTTGATCCTTAAGTACTTAAATTTCCTTCCTGAAGGCCTCCATAGTTGTGGCTAGGTTCCTTAATTAAATATACTGACTTCTCTAAAGCTTTTGATAAGATAAACTATGAAATACTTACATTGAAATTAAAGAGGTTTGGTTTTCATGAACCCTTGTTACAGTTATTAATAGGTTACCTAAGAAATAGAAATATGTATGTTTGCTGTAACAACTATCAGTCTTACTATTTCGCCGCAACCTCGGGAGTACCTCAAGGCAGCAGCTTGGGACCTCTTCTTTTTCAGTTATTTTTTAATGGTATTACTAATTGTATAGGAACTAGTAAATTCTTACTTTATGCGGATGATTTAAAACTTTTTACGGTTATACGAAGTAGCAGTGATTGTATCAACTTACAGTATGACATTGACTAACTGGTCTAAAGTAATCAAATTATACTTTAATACTGCCAAATGTAAAGTACTACCTTTTACTAGGAAATCTAGCCCAGTCGTATTTAACTACACACTATATGGATGTATCTTAGAAAGGGAGAACGTAATTAAAGATTTGGGTGTTACATTTGGCTCAAAGTTAACTTATACTTATCATATACACAACGTTTGTAAGGAATCAATGAAGTTATTAGGATTCATATATCGTAATTGTAAGCATTTTAAGACATGTACTATTTCAAACCCTTTACAAATAATTAATCCGTACTAAATTGGAATATTGTTCATTTATTTGCTCACCGTATTGCACAAAGTACCAGTAAGTTGTTGAGCGTGGTTCAGTTTAAATTCCTTCAACTTTTATTTTATATAAAAGAAAAATAGTATCCAAAATTCATCTCTTATACAGAATTAATAACAAAATTTAACTTTACAACTCTATCTGATCATAGAAAGTGAAGCGGGCAATTGCTTTCATATAAACTACTGAATGGATTAATTAATGATTCTAATTTGTTAGAACTACTTACATTTAAGGTACCTGTGGTTGGAAGTCGTTTTCATGCTACATTCTTCCTAAAAATACCACATTTTAAAATATCCTCAATAAACTCGTTATTAGCAATGCACAACAAATACATCAATGAAATGAATGTTTTTACGCTCAGTCAAAGTACATATAAAAAGGTTGTTAGTGAACATATCTGTAACTGTAACGTAAAGTAAATCAATTAGTCCCAAATTTTTGTGATATTTTGTTTTTTGTTTATCAAAGTATAATAAAGTTAACTTAATGTGATACTTTCTTTTACAATACTTTGTTATTTAATGTGATGTTTGTCTAATTTTTGTGTGATGATTGTTACAATGTGTAATTTACTCATGCTTATAAGTTTTATTATTTCTTTTTCTATTGTTTTATGTAACATCTACTATTATTTTACTCTGTAACTAGATACACTAATCTGTAGGGTAAATAACATTATTATTATTATTATGAATTCCGAGGATTTTTTTATGCACATCTTACAGTTGAATGATATGTGTTTATCTTTGGCTACGACACATTCAATTTCCGCTCAAGATAATTCTGAACACGTCGAATGAATATATACACACGTGTCACAAATTATTTACTTTTCTGGATTTGCATTATTTGAACATACTGCACACTTGGAAGGCATTTCAAACAATGAACTAGTAAACATTATTCGTATTTAAATATTAAGATATTAGGAATTAAGATACACTACTGGATAAGGGGGTGAGAATGAATTGCGAATACATTGAAACATTTTGTATAAATATAACATAGATCTGATATATAAATTCAAAATAAGTTTACAAGTTAGCATTCAAAACTATTAAATAAATATTAAACGAAGAATAGATTAATATTTATATTAAGAATAAATTAACACTCAATTATTCAGAATTTATAAAAGCCAACGAACCGTCACTAATCAAACCATAACTTATCTTAGTTCGGAGGTTATATATAGTGGCGCCACTAAAATGTATACTAAATTCAACAAAAATTGTTAAGAAATAAAACAAATTAATTAGAAATGGATATTAACTTTACACATAACAGTCACCTTCTAGGTAAATTTTGCATGAATATGTCAATGGGGACTACTTTTTAAGGTGAATCCAATGCAAATCTGTATAAATGCAATTAAACCGATTTTGATCGTAAAAAAAGCCTAGTTTATTTATATCGGGATATATAAATTATATAAAAATTATTATAATGGAATTTCACAGTAGTCCTAACAGATTATTTAGAATTTCATATGGTTCTAAGCGTAAAATTACACCACGAGCTAGGAAATTAACCAGGACCTTCTAGAAAGTTGGCTTTATGAATTTTCATTGGTAATTCGAAATATTCCTAGACGTTTAAGGGTGAACATCTTTAAATAGAACTAAGGAACGAAATGGAGTTAGTCTGCGTTTTACATCAATACGGAAATGATGAAAGTTTAAAATGTTCGGTCATTTCTATAATAGTAGTTTCAAATCGTAAAAAATTTTAAATATTAACATTGACAATATTCTGCAGCAATAATTTAAACTAAGGTGGCGGACATCTATTTGTGATTATATACTAGTTTTAAAAGGCCCATGTGTCTAACTGTGGGATTTGGAAAAAAAAAATGTGCGTTGTGCATTTAAGTTGAAAAAGGATTGTTCTAAACTCGTCTTCCTTTAAGGGAACTAATAAAATAATTTATATCTATGCTTATAATATAAAAGTAAATGGTGAATTGATATGGTCCACGGTTACTTGGTTATAATTGAAAAGCCATAGGATTTGTTAAACCGTATTTAAGCTTGGAACTTAACTAATGAATAGATGAACGTTAACGTTCAAATAATAGCATCTTAAATTGGGATAGTATTCCATAATTAATAGTGTAGCTTAAATACACCATAACCTATCTTATACATGTCAGTGAAACAGCTGATTGGTAATACCACTAAAAACAGTTGTGTGTCGATGTACTGAAAGGAAAATAAGTTGGTTTGTCAAGAAAACAATTGTAGTTCAAGGGGATTGAAACATTGTTATACCACATTTACCTTGGGATAGATAGTGTTGGAACATACAGTGAACCAAAAGGAAATCGAACAGTGGATTACTACTCCAATGATATAAGGTACCTTATGTTTTATATTATATTGAAATAAGTCAATGGTCACGTTCTGAGGGTAGATTTAATTTTCTTTTTTTTAATGAGATTCATTCAAATTATTGATAGAGTACATAGATTGTATCCGAACGTGACCGTTGGATCTGTATGTTATCTGTACAGGGGTATCGGCACTTTTCCGTGGTGCGTCCCTTATTTTTAAAGAATTTAAGATTTTCTTTTGCATCGAATAAGTAGGTTAATTTGTTTGTAACAAAAAAGCAAAATGTCAAAAACTTTGCGGCTTTGTTAGTTTTCGATTGTTAATATAATATTTTTGTTGTTTTGATATGTCTATCTTACTATATCTAAGTTATTGTTTTATAGTAATGTTGTTTTATACAATCTAATGAAAATGCCCAAGAAGCTTCGGAACTATATTTACAGAGGTAACATGTTTTGAGTGTTATGGTTAGGATAATATCATAGGAGTTCTTTTTGTTCATATTAGATATTCAGAAAGACGGCAACCTTTCCCAGACTTATTTGCTCCACTTAAATCAAATTTAATAGAACACCTTTATCAAGCTCCGTACTAAGGCATACACCAAACAAGATAGAGAGAAAAATAAATAAACGTATTCGGTTATACAGAAGCCAAGCTTTGATCTTTTTGCAAACAAATAGAGGAGGCAACTGGTGTATCCAAATGTGAGGCTCAAAGAATTTCTAAAAAGTATAACTATCACCCCTATAAATTGCACATAATTCCACATTTACACCCCGGCGATGCCGAGAGCCGAATGTGGCTTTCCCATTGTTATTTACAACAAATAAATACGGATGAATCTTTTGACATACTAGATGAATTTTATTTTGCAAGTGTGGGGATTTTAAATCTCCATAATGGATTGGTAAATTGGTCAGCAGAAAATCACCATTTAATTTTTGGAGGGTACAATAATAATATAGTATAAAACATTACTAGCAAGGTAAATTACTGGCGGATAGAAGGATATAACCTTCTGGAGCCAGTAAATCCAGTTACCTTGCGTGTATTGTTATATAATTTATTTGTTACTCATTTATGATGCAAATAGAACACAATTTTCGAACGTAAATAATGCTACTAATTTGTAAAACTGGCAGTTAACTTGCAACAATGTCTCGTTTCCATTGAAATCATTACTCTGACACCGGCCCATATTGTTTATTTTACTGTTTATTATTTTGCTAATACAATGTGAACAAGATACAATCGTCTCTAACTTGTAAAAAATCAACAACTTTCGTCTCTCACCTGTAAATTTTTAAGTAGTAGCCTAGCTTGTTAAGATTGACTTTCAATCTCACTTGATAAATTGACGTTTACAAATGAGTGACAAATAAAAAAGTTAATTTTAAATTAAGAATACAACTAATATATATATACAGGGTGTTTCAAAAAAACATGACGTGTTTGCTAGGACAGGTAGAATAGCTAAAAATAGGAGGGGTTTGTTCAGTAAAAATTATTCCTAACTGCCTCTGTTTTCGAGATACAGTGTTAAAGAATATTTTGTTAAAATCCGTGAAAATGGAGGACATTTTGAGCATTTATTGTGAATTGTTCAATTATCTATTGTTTTTTCAGAATCCAATGCATTTTAATTTCATTGTGTTGGTAATTTAATGTCTAATGTTTCATGTTCATGTGTTTTTATTAAAAATTATTTTGCATAAAAATTTTTGACTAACATTCGGATTGTCCCATCATTTTTAAATCCAGATATTTGGAAAACGGTACACAATATCGAATTTTATAAAGAGTATCTTTTTGGTGTAAAATTGAATGGAGAATAATTTTGTTAAAAATTTCGACCTAAAAACATAACCTCAAAAAAGTTACCATTACAAGTACTCTCTATTAATCATGTAACTAGCGCCCTCTTTGAGTGTCAGATATAACAATGGAGTGTTTGATGTGCCAGCTTTAACAAAACATTCCCAACAAATTTCATTACAATGGTGCCAGTAGTTTTCAATTAATTGTCAAAAATGTGTGCAAAATAATATTCTTTAACACTCTGGATCTCGAAAACAGAGGCAGTCAGGAATAATTTTTAGCGAGCAAACCCCACTTATTTTTGGCTATTCTACTTGTCCTAGCAAGCACGCCATGTTTTTTTGAAACACCCTATATATGTATATATATATATATATATATATATATATATATATATATATATATATATATATATATATATAGATTCAATTCTCAAACAAACACTATAGTGTCGTGGAATTGTAATGGGTGTATTCATCATTATTGTGAATTAAAACTTCTACTCTCTGAAACCAATGTGCGTTTGTTCACAAGAAATGCGTTTTAGACCTGGTCAACCATATTCGCTAAAGGGTTACACTACGATAAGGAAGATGTAGATCTTAATGCAAGATCTAGTGGAGGAGTCGCCGTGATAGTTAGAAATGATATACAATTTACAGAAATTCAGCTGAACACACCACTGCAGGCCGTAGCTATTCCCATTTCAGTATCTATGTCCATCACCATTTGCAATATCTACGTACATAATGCCAATTGGCAAATCCAAGATATGGAACAAATTATATTTCATCTACCGGCTCCTTTTCTATTGGTAGGTGATTTCAATTGGCACAACCCTCTCTGGGTATCAGCGCAACGAGACACGCGAGGCCACCAAACCGAACCACTCCTAGATAGGGGTTACATGGTATTACTTAATACTGGCGCCCCAACTTACTGAAATGCAAAGTCCAGAAGTTTTACTGCTATAGAATTACTGCACTCCACCTAGGCTTCCTTCAAAGCTAAGTTGGGAAATTGCCTATGATCTTTATAGTAGCACTGTACCAATAAAACGTATGGTTCTCTGGTGGAGTCCTCAAGTTAGAGAAGCAATTGGAAATAAAGAAGAGCGTTTAATAGATTTTATATGCACCCATCAGACGAAAATCTAATTACCTTTAAAAAAGCAAGAGTCCAAACCCGCCGTATCACTTTGAAAAGTAATAAATCGTCTTGGAGCGAAGATGTGTGTGCCCTGTCTTCAACTACAAATATGAAAGAAGTAAGGCATAAAATTAAAGCTGTATGCGGTAATGAAGGTACTACGTACCCTACACGTTTACCAGACAACTCTATCACTGCTAATCCATTAGAGATGGTGGAATCTTTGGTATCACATTTTGAAACTACACGTAGTACTCAAAACTACGAACAAGCTTTTCTAATTCAGAAGTCCCAAGAAGTCATTCTCGATTTCAGCACGCGTGAATCCAGCGACTACAACGTACCTTTTTCGATAGCCAGATTAGAATACGCTATAAATCACTCCAACGCATCGGCCCCTGGTCTGGATACATAAACTACGAGATAATTCAGCATCTAATCCCTGCGCTTAAGTCTCTTTTGCTGACCATACTTAACAAAATCTGGAGGAAACACACTTACTTAAGTCAATGGAGGACAGCCGTTACCGTCCCTATCCTAACGGGAGGCAGAGATTCTCTACTTCCATGTAGTTACAGGCCTATCAGCATTACTTGTTGTTTGGGGCGAAACTTTGGAGAGAATGGTCAGTAACAGATTAAGGTGGTTACTTGCATCCAACAATTTTATGGTTCTATACTAGGCAGGAATTCGACAGCATCGAGCGACGACGAATTAACTGATGTACCTCGGAAACGCAATTTAAAATCCTTCCAGCAAAGGCAGCATACGTTTGCGGTTTTTTCCGAATTCGGTAAAGTTTATGACCTGGAGATATGACATTTTACGAAATTTATATAATTGTGGAATACGTGGCAACCTACCGTTAATTACATCGCCTTTCATGAACGATAGTATATTTACAGTTGGAGTGGGAGATTTCCTGTCCACTGTTAGGATACTCGAAAGTAGTGTGCCACAGGGATCCATCCTAAGCGTGGTCCTATTTGCAGTTGCCATTGACGACCGGACGTCATCTGTTGATGCCACTGTTGGAAGATGTTTACCCGTAGATTTTGGACTCACGATCAGATCCATCGGTCGATAACGACAGGACTCAGTAGACCACGTTGTTTTAAATGCAGAAGCAAACGGTTATAAGTTTTTTAGAGACAAAACGCACTGCGTACACTTCTGAAGACTTCGAAGATCCCATTACGATCCTCTTCTGTATATCAACGGCAATCCGATACGGTGTAAAAACTCAGTGAAATTCGTAGGATTAATATTTGATATTAAACTTTCCTGCACGAACACGTTCAAAAAATTGCAACCAAACATGTATATATGTATACGTTAACTGGAGGTTATTTACGTTAAAATGCGCCGATTTGACTAAATTTACCTTAGTCCAAAAGTTGATACTAACGTAGATACAGGGTATCAAAGTCGAAAGAATAAATCACATTTCCTTTAATATCTTTCGACTACTTCCAGCTAACTTCATGAAGTTTTTTTGGGATAAGAAACTCAAATTTATTATCAATTGCGCTGTATCTTCTAGAGGTCATGATTTTAAACCCTTTAAACCGATACAACTTTTTTGTTCCACCCTGTATGTTATATTGAACTAGAAAAATCTCTTTCCCTGTCTTTTCTAGTTAAGAAAGGTATACCTTATTGAAGTCACTAGGGCCAACGGTTTCCGAGAACAACGCATCTAAAAGTGATGATGCATACACATTATCTAAAAGTAAAGTTAGTTTATTGACGTATTTGACTGCTATCCACAAACACAAAGAAATAACACTTCCAGTAACACTAAATGGACGTACATCATGACTTTTAGATGCGTTTTTCTCGAAAACAGTTTACCCTAGTGACTTCAATATGGTATACCTTTCTTAACTAAAAAAGACGGGGAAAGAGATGTTTCTGGTCCAAAATAACATACAGGGTGGAACAAAAAAGTTGTAACGGTTTAAAGGGTTCAAAATCGTCGCCGTGGCTTCCTCTAGAAGATACAGCGCAATTGATAATAAATTTTAATTTCTTATCCGAAAATCTCCGTATAAGAAAATTCATGAAATTAGCTGAAAACAGTCGAAAGATATTAAAGGAAATGTGATTTATTTTTTCGACTTTGACACCCTGTAATTTCGTTAGTATCAACTTCTGAAATAAATTTAGTCAAATCTGCTTATTGTAACGTAAACAATCTCCAGTTAACGTATGACCCATTCTTTTCACGACACCCTGTATTATATATATATATATATATATATATATATATATATATATATATATATATATATATATAGTTAAAAATGTTACTTCCAGAATGAAACATTCTGTTTAATACGATAAAATTCCTCGGTATAACATCAACACTTTAAGCAAAAACTACAAAGTTGAGGGAATGAATCTGATTAGTTTGTTCGCTATTCTGACTATTTATTTTCTTTTCTTAACAATTTGGCAACAGTGCGTGCAACATCAGAGTACTTTATATTGACATAAAGGCTATTCGATGCAACACCGAGCAATACAAAATTATCTTATATTTAAATAACATCGAACTGCTGCGTTCGCTCGGAACAGTCTGTATATTTTAAAATAATTTTAAAATTAGAGAATTCTGAGATCAAACCATTTTCCTCTAAAACATTCTTTTGTACTAATTTAGGTTATTACAGGAGCAATAAGAACGGAATCGTACTAATGAGACACCCAGTATTGCCACAAGTTTCTATAATTTTAATTTTAATAAATACTTCACGCCAGTATTTACCAAAAGTGTATTAATGTAGTATTTATAAATGAATGAACTTTAAAACTGTATTAGATGCGCTTAACCTTAGTCATAACAAATATAACTTATTTCGCAGTAAGGTAGATATGATGCGATATTTAAAATGTGCCAATCATACTTCAAGGAAAGAGCATTAATAAGGCATAAATTTTAAAATTCAGATAGAGCGATTGATATTAATGGATGGTTTATACAATAATTAACCATTAGTTCAATACCATTAACTCATTAACTGAAATTAAGAAGTAAGAGTATTCGTTTCATTACACTAATTTTGACGGTAATTAGGGAAATGGTTATATTTTAACTAAACCTATAATTATAATTTAGTATAATTTTTAAGACGTAATGAGCTAATACTTCTGTTAATGACAG